>JAAAKD020000172.1:454240-471203 GCA_010014825.2 Danaus melanippus
ATATATATATATATATAAGCTCATAATTGTATTTGTGACATAATAACTATATGAAGTTAATACTTGAATAACAGAACATTTACAATGAATAATACATATGACGTGTGATTATAGCCTTGGGTGATCTAAAAATTATTTACTTCCTTATACAACTAAGCTATTATGCTGTCGCTCTAGTCTTTCAAAGTAACATTCTTTATATGTATTTATTCAAGGTAACAATCACTATTGGTTGGATATCCTCATCAATTATTTAATTCAAACAATTTGAAATGTTATTATATAAATGAAACTGATATTTTCGGATTACTATTTCGGATGTATGACATCTCGTCTGCCCGTGATCACGGTTGATGTAAAGTAATCGAAACGTCGGTGGTATGAAGTTAACACAATAAAATATGAGTACTTATCCGAAAATATTAGTTTCATTTAAATGAATAGTCGCGAACGTTTTAGATATCATTGTGCTAGTATATATATATATATCTATGACTTCTACACTATAGATTACTATCCTATTTAGATATATAACATATATTACCTCCGGCCGTCTGTCTGTCGTTCTAACCGAGGCCGCGTGTAGGGCCGCTCTGACACACTCCCGTCTCACCGCTGTACGAGCCGGCCGGGGCCTTACTGGAGTACGGGGAAGACGGCCTCGTGGACACCAAGACTCGTCCCTGGAAGATAAACCAATATAATTAAAATAAAACGATATATAGTACAAGTATTTAATAAAATATATGATGTATATATATATATATATATATATAGAGAGAGAGAAGAGTAAATACATAGGAAGCGATTATAAAATGTTATTAAGAGATTGAGTTATATTTATTATATGAACTGACTTGTCATTTCTCCCGCGACTGTCCTGCCTGACCCTCGCCGCCTTCTTCCGTCTCGCAGACCAATCTTCTTCGTCGTCAGAGCTCATCTCCAGCGACGGGTACACTGACGAACATAAATCATATTCAGCTAAACTTAATAACTAGTTTTTCCATTGTATACAAGTGTTTGACAACGTTGTTAAGAAATAAAACTGTGAGAATAGCATTTATTTAAATAAGACTGAAGAACAGCTACTATTAAAATATAATTCTGATAGTTCATTATTTATATATAGGTATATTTGTATGTATGTGTGTATGAGTGTATGTATGTTCCACAACCCACCATACTCTTCATCCCGATGTACTTCCTTGATGACGTCTTCTTCATCAAACTCGTCGATGGTTTCCACGGCCGTGATACTCTTCCGTACTCTCGCCCGACCCGTGCTTGTGGTTCCACTGCTAGTTATAGATTAATGTTAAATAATTTGCAATAGCTTTGAGATTTGAGTCTTTGTAAGAGAACTTTTTAAGTGTAGTGGATACTAGAAAATATTTAAAATTTAGGAGAAACTTTATATACAACTAACTAAACAAACAAGTACTTAGTACCGAGTCTGATAATAAGTATATTTATTCATGTATGTATACCTATTTCTTTGTTCCGATGTATCGACAGCTATGCCGAACGTGGCTGGTGGCTCGTATCGTTCACTAATACTTAACATACCCGCCACCGCTGCGTCTTCACTGTAACGATAATTACATTTATTAACCTATACTCATATATTTTTTTAATTAACTTATATGAAAGCTAATGGTAGACATTAAAAAAGTATGCGTTTTCAATGTAATAACAATTAAATTGAAATTTGAAAGCATAAATGTATGAACCTAGCCATGTTTCCCGGATTTACATGGAGTGAGTCATTATTCAAACTTTTTGTCCGACCTTCAGTTTAAATCTCAGAAACTATAAACCGTAACTAGGTTTATTTGAGGGAATACAAATACCTCGATGGACCCGGCACCCGGCACCCACACGGTGAATCCACTGGATGCTAAGAGGTTTCGTTCCTTTTGTATAGGTTCAACATTTATTACTACATATGTATAACTCACGTCTCATTAACCGGCGCCTCTTCCTCTGCCAACACGGACGCCTGTATCAGCGACTCGATGCCATTAGTAGGTGCCGGTCGTGCGGGCGCTCGGTACGATCCGTTCGTGGCTGTTGGTACAGACAAATACTTATACATACATACATTAAATCATATTTGTAAGTTTCGGTTCACCGTATATAATGTAATTAATGAAATATCCTTTAATATCTATAAATTTTGAATGAGTTACTTTCATTGTAAGTGATATTTAATTGTATTTGTTAAGCGACAGCTCTTAGTACGTGCTTCTAACTGTGTGTTCGTCACACGGCGTGTTAACAGTATGGGTAACCTAAAATGGATCTCAGGTAGTGAGGAGAAGTTTTAAAGTCGGAGGCGATTGATACTATAAATTGTTCAAAATTATGAGGTCTAAGGTTTTCGCGAATATTCATTTGAATAAAACTCTTATTATTCGAGTTTACTACGCGTGCTTTATTTTGGTAAAAAACTACATACTAGACATTCACATCTCGTCTGCCCGTGATCACGGTTACTGAAAAGTTACCGAAACGTCGAGTATGTAGTTTTTTTACAATAATAAAGCACGGGTAGTACATTCGAAAAATATTAGTTTCATTTAAATTATATATATCACCTTTGTTTTACTTCAAAGATCACGTTATAATTGGCTTGATTAGTTAAATCTGGTGGATTAGAGGACCTTATCTTAGAAATCCGCCGTCACCATTAAAAACATACACATAAGGACCCTTCAGAATTGAAACTTTTTTTATGACGTCATAACATCTGTAAACTTCGGTAACTACTAATATTACTGGATTAATTTTTATAAGCCTTTGTCTGACTCAGTAAACCATGAACTTAGATATGCAAGTATCGATTGTTTATTTTGGTTGAATCGCACATGAATCTTAACCTCATGTTCATCGTTTGCTATTCTTTGTGCGGTGGTCAAGTTCATTATTTCTGTGGTACCATTGTTCTTGTTGTGTTTCTGGCGGGGCGGCCTCCGTCGCGGCGGCGGCGTGTCGTCGATGTAGAGCTCGTCGTCGTAGGAATACGAGCTGGACACGCGCCTGCGGACCGGACGCTCGGACCGACGGACCGACACTTCCGGTTTGGGAGGAGGCTTCTCTTCTATCACCTGGAAGTTTAAGGTTTTAAACATTTAGCGTGCTATTACAATAACTAAAGCTCATCGCTTACTATTATGAACTTATAATTGAATTCAAATTTATAATATATATGTTTTTTTATATCTGTATACAAGTTTATTCACGTTACTTTTCTCGATGTAACGATTAAATCTTTATAATGATAAAGATTAAAGGAAATGTCCTTTATGGACTCTGTTTTAAAGATTTTAACATTTTAATGTATCTCTTTTAATATTAGTAATTGTAACGGACTGGCTGCATCTATAAAAATATTAGTAAAATATGTACAGTTTGGAAGGAATTTTGAGATGACTAACCAACCCGTTTCGTAACGGCGTGGTGGGTTCAGCTCTAAATCATTTTTCGTTTAAATCTGATCTTTTTAGTATCGGCTGGTCAGTTGCTGTTAGCCCTAACGGCTTTGACAGCATCACCGGGAGGGGTGGGTGGCCAGAAGGGACCAACCCGATTTAATTCCGGAAGGGTCCAATGGGGAATGGAATCTGATCGCGTAACATCCATAACTATTAAACAATTTCTCACATAATTATTCTGGTACTGGTGAGCGATCGCCGCATCGTAGGAAGGCAGCTGGGTCTCCGTGTATGTGGTGCTGTTGTATGTTTGAGGCTGGGAACATAGAAATAGGTTTGATACTTATTAGGTATAAATTTAGGTACTTTCATCTTTATTATTAATATTAATAAAGTAGCAAATAAGTTTTCATTCAGTTAACTTTATATTGTTTGATGTTTAGTTCAAAACTTATTACTAATTTAATAATACATATCCCAACAGTAACTCTTCTATAATTCAAAGTTAGAGGACTTTTTTTTCTTTAATCTTATTAATGTTTACATATATTAACCTGAGTGGTGACTGTTTGTTCGTATCTGGTGTAGTGGTAGGTGTCAGGGTGGTAGAGCTGATGGTAGCCTTTGGCGGTGTCTCCATACTGATATTCTTGTTGCATGTCCTCCGCTGAGTACATACCTGGGTGTAACATATTATATTATACACAGTATAGCTCACTATAAAAGAACTGAAGATAATTAAATAATAGTTTAATCAAATATTATATATATATATATACTTTTTTTTTTCAATAATAAGTAAAGGAATAGTTTCGTTGTAAACCTTACTTTGTCAATACGTATCTTATTTGATGTTATTAAGCTATAAGCTAAATTATAATAAATACATATATTATCCCCGGGACTCACCTGCTCCATAGTTCATTTCCTGTCCCTCGACCCTGACATTGGTCTGTAGGTTCTCGTTGGTGAACAATATTTCTTCCTCGTGATAGTCTCCGATGTCCTTCTTGGATATAGTCCACTGGTGTACGGGCTTCAAACTCCTGTCCGTCCTTATCAGATGTGACTTCAGTATGGAGTGTTCCGGCAGACTGTAGGGCGGAGGCTCGTCACGAGATGAAGATGGGGAATTGCTGTAATGTCATTATATTAGCGTACTTAGCATTAGTTACTATGGGCACGTGTATACTTGCAGTTTGGAGTTTTTTATGTGAATCATATGATGAGATATTGTTTTTAGAAGTTCATATGATCATTTTGTAGGCTTATTATATTGTAGGACTCACAACACGGTTTGTCACCGCGAGAGCTCTAGACTATAACCCTCATACACGCCAACAACATCTTTATAAAAAAAACCTTTATATTTGTACATACAATGTAAAAACCCTATTAACACCTCAAAAAATGCTACTGCTACAATACCCTTTGGAACCATCAAATATGATGTTATTGGACTGTCAGAAGAAATGGTAACAAAAATATTGAGGACGACCAGCTTATATTCTGACACACTGAGGAGTCCAAAGGACTCCATGGAGTTGGATTCTTAATTAAGAAAAAATATAAAAATAATATTGAAAATTACATAGGCGTCTCCGAAAGAGGATGACTGCGGAACATGAACTTGGTGACAACGAAACTTTCACTTATACAAGATTACACATCCACCTTGGACACAACTGAGAAAGAGATTGATGCCTCCTATGACCGAATAGAAAACGCCCGAAGCCTTGCAACTGGTAGTTATATAATTAGGTGACTGGTATGCAAAGATAGGTAAAAAATACACAATAATAGGCCCATATGGCTATGGTGAGAGAAATCAGAGGCCAAAAACTTATTTGGTATGCTCTTAATAATAAACTACCATCATAAACACAATAATTAAGAAAAAAAACATGAATCTATGGACATGGATTACACCGGACACACAAAACAAAAACAAATAGACTTTATTTTGAATAAGCACTCAAAACTCTTTACCAATATAGAAGTCCTAAACAATCTATCCTTCTCAGGTGACCATAGACTTTTGAGAGGAACAATCATTCTAAATACAAAAAAGAAAAGCTGAGGTACATTTAATTCAATCCCAGTAACCAACTTATCTGATGAGAATCACAAGAAATATTCCTTCATGCCATTCCATTAAGAACAAACATGGAACATTTAGGCTGGGAAGACAATGATGACAAAGTCATACTATTTCAAGATAGTCAGTCATCCATCCAAGAAGAGAACACTTCTCATATTAAAACAAAGAGGGAAATAATATCAGAAAAAAACAAAAAATCTAAAAAAAACCATACGAATCTACAATATAAATCCTTCAAATCAATAGAAGAGAAAAAAGAACTTTCAGAACTATACAAAATTACAAACAAACTACTTAAAAAGTAATATGATAAATACAGGATGGAAATAATAAAAAAAAACTCAATAACACTCCACTGGAAGCCAAAGGAAAGGAAGTAAACAATTAAATACAGTGAAAAATGGATTCCAACATTGAAGACAAAAAATAAACCAAAAGAACAACAAACTAGGAAAGACCTTGTAAAAATTTCCTGAAATTTCCACAAAGAACTGTACCATGATAAATTAATCGATAATAAAAGCTACGAAGTCTTCAAAACTGAAGACTTTCCACGGCGCCAAAATAATAAAGAGGATAGAAAAAATGAAAAAAGACAAAGGCCCGGGGGCAGATAATATCCCAAATGAAGCTTCGATACTAGGAAGACACGTATTGTTAGGTGCGCTCACTACACTCTTTAATGAAATACTTGAAAAAAAAGAAATACCGTTGGGCAAAGTCACGGACAATTCTTTCATACAAAAAGGGAGATCCAGTGGATATAAATATGTACCGACCATGGGTCTACTGCCTACAATATATAAGTTATTTGTTACATGCCTGGAGATAAGAATACAGCCAGCTATAGAAAAGAACCACCTGGTAGAACAAGCTAGCTTTCGTCAAGGATCAACCATATTCACACCTTAGATCAAATAATTGAAAAATATGTAGAATACCAGGAAAAAGTTTGTATAGCATATGTTGACTATGCGAAAACGTTGGACTCTACCTCACATAAGAGAATCTGGGACACATTGGAACATCAGAACCATCACTATATTGGATTGGGTTAAATTAGACAGAATAGGACCAGAACTCAGAAAAGATCTTAATTGCTGTCCTACAAAATATAACGAAAAACCTAGACTGGGATCAAAAAGGAAAAGGAATAAATATACATAAGAATGTCCTCAGTAACCTGAGATTCACCGATTTAGTACTTTTTGCTCAATCATCAAAACAACTTCAGGAAATGTTGACAGAACTATGTCTGCTAGCGAAAATATTGCTACAACTTAACACCTCAAAGACAAAGACAGCTACCAACGGCACTAAAGATACCATAATAATAAACCTACCAGCAATGGAATACGTAGAGTACTTTAATATATACATCGGAAGACAAATTTCATTCCAAAACACAAGACACCTACCAAAGCGTATTAACATGACAACCAAAGCGTATTAACATGACGTTGAAAAAATACTGGAGTTACAAGGAAATATTAAAATCAAAACTCCTAATAAAAATAAAAAAGAAAGTGATGGATTCGAGCCTCCTGCTCTGCTAACATATGGTGCCCAAACCTGGATTTTTAACACAAAAAGTATATCGAAAATACGAGCGTGTCAATGGGCTATGGAGAGGAGTATTCTCGGAATAATATTTTTAGATAAACAATATGATGTAATAATGAGATAAAAGATCCAAGTGATAGACGCACTGACACACGCACTACATTTAAAATGGAAATGGGCAGGATACATAGCCCACTCCTATGGAGACAGATGGGTCAAGCGAGCAACCAGTTGGAAGAATCCTGGAGGACCTGGAGCAAAAAGGAAAGGGCAGACCAACCGCTCGCTGGGTTGACGACTACCAGAAGTAGCAGGAAGAAAACAGCTGCCGATAGAAACAAGTGGATGCAACTGGAGGAGGCCTATACCCGAACAGGGCCATGACATATTTAGCTTGTAGTGTTTATTTAGCTTAATTTTTTTTAAACTGTAACCTATGTCTTGGATTAATAATGGCTTTTTATTATTATTATATGGTAATTTTTTGAATTACATACATAGGATAGCATAACTAGACACTCTTAGAGTAATGTATTTGTTCCATATATAATTATCTGGCTATTCTTATCTGCAAGAAAGAGGTATAGGAAAATAATACGATTTATTTAATTTTACCACGAAAAACGATATAAAAATCACGAAATTATGATCCTGGATGTAAAGGCACTTTTATATTTCAGTGTAATAGGAAATTTACCTTAATTTAACTTTTAATGCTGCTTTCTTATCTTGTCTATCTCCATAACCATTGTCCTGGTAATTAACTTCTTCAAAGTTTTGATACGAATACTTCTCCGGCAATATCGCCTCCTTCCCGTCCAACACATACTTCACGTCACTGTTCACAAACTTCACGTCACTGCTCACATACTTCACATCACTATTCGCAAACTTGCCGTCACTATTGACAAACTTAATGTCACTATTAACAAACTTGACGTCATTGTTCACAAACTTGTCCCCGGCGACGTATTTGACGTCAGTGCTCATATATTTAACGTCCTGTATATACCTGTCCGTGTATACAACCTCCTTGTTATCTACATAGTATTTATCTGGATAGGTTTTTTCCTCAACGAACTCAGTATTCTGATTCATGTGCATAATTGGTTTCGGCAGAGTGAGCTTAATTGGTTTTTTTGGTGTTGCCGTTTGCTTTTTGTTCTGAGATTTGGTGGGAGACTGATTCTTCTGTTTGACATCCTGAAAATTAAAAAAATAGGTATAATAACATAAATACATTCAAAACATTGCTATATTAATTTAAAAAAAATATGTGCTTTGGGACCCTCGACAGAAGTGACAACTTAAACTATTTGATAAAGATATTGTGTAATTCACAAAAAGTGAAAGGTAATACTGAAATTTTATATACATTAAAATGATAATTACTGATTACTGATGCCGTAAACGAGAGAGAAAGGGAAACCAGACTCAGTGGTTACGCGTTAATTTACGTTACGAACGTTTACCCACACATAAGAAGTTATAATTTCAAAAATAATCCTTATAAAATAATAAATATGATAACACTTATTAATAATTTTTCATATATATATATATATATATATATATATATATATATATATATATATATATATATATATATATATATATATATATATATATATATATATATATATATATGTGTGTGTTTGTATTCACCTTATCCTTGGTTGTTGTATTCCGTTTTTCCAACGTCCTCAACTCCTTACACAGCTCCCTCACCAGTTGACCAGAGTTTATACATTTGGGTACGTTGTCACGCTTTGACGCGTCCGTCTGAAAATACATTACACTTAATATATATATGGGGACTAGATTACTACTGTGTACAATCGCAAGGCCGTAGACCCGCCCACATTTCATTTAGCTTTAATTAGCTTACCTGAACTATATACTTAAGGTAAAGGTAAAGTATATACTGTACCATACTGTACACGGTTTTTTACAATTACTACTATAAGTTTGGTACTAAGAGCTGAGGGCGGTGCTTATAAGATGAGGAATCAGTCAACTTTATGCAAAGACGGTCAATGCCTTAAACTGCTGTTAGATAAATAAAAAAATATATATATATTTATTATTCTGATACATATAAAGGAAGTCATAACTTTAATTCTTATAGATATATAAAGAATTTCCCATATCTTTGAAATAATTTCAAATAAATTACATAAAATTTCATATTTTAATGAGTCAAAGCAAATTGAACTTTATTATAATGCAGTTAAACATGATTCTGTCTGTATGCTACAACTTTGTAATTCTGTAACACGAACTTGGACTATGAACAATTATAATACACATATATATATATAAGAAGTATCTAAAAGATATGTGTACTAACCGCCTTCAAGGCGTGCCACTCCTTAAGAGCGTTGGCCAATATCTTAATACCCCGTAACAGAAGTGGTGGCAGTTCCACCGGATGTGACGAGCTACCCTCGTGTAGAGTGAAATCTTCATCCTGTACATAATTTGTTATTATCAAAACATACATAAGAAATCTAAACAAAATATCTACCTTTCAATTATAAGTTAATTAAAATAATTTTACCGAGAATCAAAGGTAACATAAAAATAATGACTATTAAAGAATAGAACGATATTGACATAACTTTTCTAGTATACTTTTAAAAAAATGTATGACTAATTTATTACTAATTTTTTTATAGACACGATAGCTTAGTTGTCAAAGCGACTGAAATGTGATGTTCAGAAGTAGCAGGTTCAAATCCAATTAGTGATGAATTTTATGTATGGATTTTAGTTGATGCTATGTACCTGTGTTTCCTCATTTATGCGTCGCAGTACAGCCAATAACTGTGCCGCCGCCAGCCAGTGTAACGCCTCAAACAGAGGGTACCGCAATAACACCGGCGTCTCCACTCGGCTTTCGATCTCATAGATTCTGTAATATTATTTTATATTGGTATGCCTCTATATAATCATCGTCTGTGATATTCCTAATTATGATATATACACTGTAATTATAGTTTTACATACACATAATTTTAGGAATGTTTCACTGGTCCGACATTATTTTTAGATTTCAAAATTAATACAAATACTAAAATAAAAAAATCTCAATACTAGTAGCTTTTGATTATTAACTAGTCGATATTTCTAAAAAAAAAAATATTTTTTTAATTTCAAATTATCATTCAGGTTTACCTTAGATATCAAAAAAATAAATTTCTGAAAAATAAACCTTAAAAAATTTAATAACGCGCATTATTAAAATTTCAATGGTTTACAAAATTAAATTAATCACCTTCCAAAACTACATATGAATATTATGTTAAATGATTTGTTTAATTTAGTTTCTAGGTTTACCCTTTAATTATATACAAATAATTAAGTTTTTAAATTCTACATAGGACATTTTCACACTCACTGTAATTGCATCTCAATAGCATATGAGTGCAAAAGATTGCCTCCAAACACCAATGAATCTGTTGGGGTGTATACAGCATGGATCCATCCAGTCGGTATGAAGAGGGTCTCACCGGGACTTAATTCAGCCGTACCATACCATTCCACCTGAAATTTGACAAAGAATTAAATTAATACTCCTATTAATATGAAATAATGTTTATATATTGAGGTATCAATTTATTACAGACCACCAACAAAATATTTCTGGGAATTCCCCCCCCCCCCCCCAAACCCCAAACATATCCACCACAAATTTCCACAATCATAATAAAAATATAAAGATAAGATCTATTTATGGATGTTATTTTGGATTTTCTCAAAGCTTTGTAGGTAATACGTTTAGGTGGCTTCGAAATTAAAGGTCCCGCCTCTCATGCATAAGGGCGCGGGTTCGAGACTTGACAAGTTCTAATGTGATTTTTCTGAATCAAATGTACTTTCTAAGAGTATAAGACACCACTGACAGATGGTGAAGGAAAACATCGTGAGGAAACCTGGACTTATAATTTCACAATTATAAATTTAAAATCACCGACCCGTCTTGAGCAAACATGGTGATTAATGCTCTAACAATATGGCACATATGGTAATTAAAATGGAATATGCAAGAAACTTTTGACCTCTTGCAATATCATTTGCCTGCATTAAAATTTTGAGTTACTTTTTGTACCCCCATTTGTGACAATTCAATATAAAAAATCTGAACTTGTCTAGGAGTCAAATGGACGACATGGAAAATCAATTGTTTAATTGAATACAAACAAAATACTCAAGTTTTATTTACCAGTGAAGTAAATATTATAAAAGTATATATCTTATAGTTTCATATTATCATACCATATCCCCAAAGAATTTTTCCGTTTGATTGTTAGCCGCACTCCACTGTTGGTATAGTGCTAAGTTGGTAGCTGTAGGTGGAATGAGATAGAAAACCTGGAAACAAATACATACATATATGTATACCATATAAAATAAGTGTTCATGCCTTCTTAATAATTATATTAAACTAATATATGTTGATTGGTATAAACATTTGTTACTCATTAAAACAAAATCTAAAAAAGAATTTTGATAAAATTTTACAATAATATGGATTTTAAATGAGAATAACATATGGTATATTTTATACTAGATTTCTGGCATTGCAATGATATATTTTTAAATAGATGTCACTACTGGTTGATTTCAAAATCTATTGCTTATACCAGGAGAAAAGTAGACTGATGTCGCGGGCAATAATAGTATTGACCCAATGCCAATACCTTTCTTCCGTGTAGAACGTGATACCACACGGTGGTACCGCCAAAGTCTATGTGGAAGTCTGTATAGGAGCCAGATGCTGACATTAAACAGTAACGTTGGACGTGAGGTCTTGCCGGTTCCTCGCTAGACCATACAGTCCGAGCCCAGTCTAGACTACGTGCGATTAGAGGGGGCTCCACTAGGCTGCACATACTGGAACAAAGTTGAACACTTGTCATCTAGCAACTAAAACTAAAACCTCTTTTAACTACTATGGTTGTACAATAAATTTTTTTATGAGTCCATTCCTCATATCAAAATAGTAAAATTTACTGAAATTACAAATATCAGTATAATAATATTTGTATATTAGTTACCCTGGATCGTATAACTGGACAGTACAATTTTAATGAGTTTTATATGTATATCATAAGTACATAAAATATATAGGAACTACATTAATTACTCACTGCTTAATTAACTAATGCTTACTTACTGATTAAACTAGTAATGCTTACAGGTTGAATTAAATTTATACTTACTTGGTATCAGTGAACTCCAGGCTAAGTACATTGAGGACTTTCTCATCCCTGTGTTCCTGTGGGGTCTCAAAGTAATCCACAAAATCTCCGAGCGGCATTCGTAAAGTAGATTGTTTACGCACATCTATAACTTCGACCTGAATAATATAATATTGTAGTAAAACACTTAAATTTACATAAAAATTATACTAAATATAGCAATGTTATTATTGATATGTTTATGATACTGCACTTGTTCATAACTTTGAATAAGAGTTATATTTCATCGGTATAAAAAATTCATCTTGAAACTATCTAAGTATTTTTTTCTTTTCACGATGCCTTTTCTTGACTCAAGTAAATAATAAGTCATACTTTATATTTATATGTTATTATATATGACATAATATCATATCAGACTTACTACATATAGCATAAATATCAATTTAGGATTGAAATATTAGAATTGTATAAGAAATTAAGCTGTGCTTACATTTTATTACTAAATCAATACTGGTTAATATAAAGAAAATATTATATGGATGCTAAGTTACCTCTAACTGTGCTCCACAATAACGTAGCACAGATCTTACGTTAAATGTATCAGCATTAGGCACTTTCATATCAAGCCCCTCTGAGGTATTAAAGATGACTGGTCTTGTGAACACTGAGAATTAATAATAAAAGTAATTTAGATTATAATATGTTAAACAAATTTTACACATAAAAGAAGGTTTATTCATATAAAGGATTTCTTTTTTAAACCAATACTTAATTATTTATCTAGATGATTTAAAATGTATGTCTGAAAACGTTTAATATCAAAACTTTGCTGTTTAACTATATATATTAAAATCACTGAAGTTACAACTAACAATTATCTCTGACAAACTCCTCGGTAAACTGTTCAGGTCTCATGGTTGTTAGGGCTGCGGCCGTGGGTCTCATGGGCCGAGCGGAGAGTGCTCGGACCCACGCTGGTGATCCAGCTTGTGAAGGTCGTGTCTCCGCACCAAGCTCGTAACGATCCGCACGGTGATTGTTTGTAGGGATCTTTACTGAAATATATATTGTATTCATATATATGTTAGAGTTTATTTATGTTTGACTTTTTTATTAACAGTACCACATAAAAATATAATTAAATTATCATAACTATTTTAAAATTTTTAGGGTAAGTAAAGATTTTAGATAATAATACAAAATTATATTACCATTAAATAGTATAATTAATAACTATACTCTTAATAAATGGATTTGTTTTTGCTGTGTAGTAAATAAAAATATAAATGTCAAAAATTTTACTCACAAACTGAGGGTCCATAAGTCTGGGCACATTTTGGACAGTGATACTTGTCTATATCATCCGAATGGTAAATTTTAACATCAACACAGCTGAAACGAGATAAATTACATAAATACCTTTGAATATTATTACAATATGAAACACCGTACGAAATCGTATTTTCTTAAAGAGGATGAACCTTTGGAATAGCTTATTACAGGAATATATCTCTATTCCTATATAAGCCGGTTTATTTCCATGTTCTTATCAACTACGGCTTGACAAAGCACAATCACACAACACAAGCACGCATTTGTTAATCCCATGGTGACCAACGATGTAAACAAACCGGATCACATTACATTTCTCATATATAACATATGGAATACAGCAGAATAAATATATGAACGAGTATTCCTGTTACAATATTTATTATAAGTTTAATTTCACAAGAATATTACGAAAAACATCTTCATAACATGGTGGCCCAGCGGAGTGCTGTCAGATTGATTTATCATATTTTTCACACACAATATTGCTTTCACATAAAAACTTTATCATATTCCACTTTACCTTCCGTGAAACCACTCGCGACAGCAATCACATTCTATCATAAATTGACCAATATTATATGGCTGGCCACACAAACAATAGGTTTCCTTCGATGACGCCATTTTGATGGCGAATAGACAATCGTGTTATTTTTCTCCACGTTGCTTTGGGTGGTCATACTAAAACATAAAATTGTTCGTTCGTCCATAGACTAATTATATATACATAAGAAATTTTTTTGAAATGTCTTTAAAATCACCTTAAAATATAATAGCTAAGTCCTTCAATAATGTGGTTAACAAATGAGATCATTAATATGCTTATGATTATTATTTTGTAATTACTTATTATTTAGTTCATAATAATTAGATTTAAATGATAATATTTTTTTTTAATGTATTAATGTGTAAAAGAAACTACTTAGATCTTTTAGAGACTAATGTGATTGTTAATAAAGACATTATTAAGCCCAGAAACATATTAAGTCTTTATATTTAATATCAATAAAACTACAAACATGTTTTGCCTGTTAGGAGTTTTGCAGTCGTATTAAATATTTCAAAGCGAGCGTACAATTTTATTAGATTATATTTATATAATTTAGCTCACCTGTAATAATAAGTTTAAGAAAAGAAAAGGTTGAATTACTTAAATAATTTAACAAAAAAGTACGGAGTGACGGATCAAAGTTAATTAAGTTAGTTAGTGGGTTTTGTGAGAGAGGGCACTAGGGCTACAAAATCAAGCGTCAAGCCTTACTCCATCCTTAAAGAGGCTTCGGATTGGACTGTCATGATGGACACGTATGAAAAACAATACAGAATCCCCGAGGATATTTGTGCGTCGGCCTCCAGACCGGATATATTTTTGTATTCGCGAATTTTAAAGCGCGTTGTGATGATAGCGCTTACGGTTCCTTGGGAAACCAACATCCCCAAAGACCATACCATCAAGGTCAACAAATATTACGAGCTCACTAACGAACTCACTCGAAATAGGTTCGTCGTGGATTTGTACGCTGTAGAAGTTAGAGCGAGAGGTATAACAGCGAAATCTCTTTACAACCTACTAAAAGACTTGGGCCAGTCCAGAACTCACATTAATACATTCTTGGAAGGTACTTCGAAGGCAGCCCTAGTAGGTTCTTTTCAAATTTGGTTAGGTAGAGAGAAGAGCTTGGACAGTGGAGTTGAGAGTTTAACGCGCGTTAGATAGGGGCCCCTTAAAGCTACACCTGGGTCGCAAGTCCCAGGCACTGTTGAAGCTCCTCTCCCTGCAACGCAATGGACCCAGCACCCGCACGTAGAATCCATTGAATGCTAAGAGGTTTCGTCTCTTTAATAAAATTGTAAAAAGTGCGGAAATTTAAACACTATAAAATATAATGTATTATAACCTATTTTCACAACATTTTGTTATTAATATAATGAATACAGTGTAAAGTGCAGAAAAATAGTTTTAATCCATTATTATGAGACATAATTGAGTACTATTTTAATCTATTCATAGAATTTTATGGACTACTGTTAAAATTATCTAGATGAGAACCACGGCTAGCAAATAAAAAAAACTATAGGAACTTACTTAATAGTTAAAGGATTAAAGCTGCATTATGTCTTAATTTCTTATTAATCAATAAAAATGCCTATTTGATGGCTCTGATGTCAGGTAGAAATTACATGTCACTTAGTATCTTTGGCTTCCACTGCGAGTAGATCGTAGCTAGTAGACAGCAATGTGACATTATATGAATGTTTTTAATACATTGTTGTAGCCGAGGCTATGTTCGTTCTTTTTTATAAGCATATTGTTTATAATTCTTTGTTCATATCGTATTATAATTAGATTTTCATTTGAAAATTAGACACGATATACCGAGAAACCTTTGTGACGTCATTTACAAACACGGAAAGTATCAAAGCCTCTGCAATCTTAGTATGACGTCATCGCAAACCTGAACAGCGATGATTTTATCGATTTTTGTTCAAATATAATTCTAGATGTTCCTATGTACTGCTAATTATGTATTAATAAAGACTATGTAAAGATATATGAGTGTAAAATTTGCATCAAGTAGATACTAATAGTATTGTAGTTTTTAATTGTATGCATGTGCAAAAAGTTTTTAAGCTTTTCTGTTATTGAAAAAAAAAAATGACTTAATGTCGTAAATTCATCTTTGGAATATTATATCACAATTTGTTGAAATGTCGATAAATAAATTATATTGTGGCTTCATGAAACTGCGATGAAAACAGCTAATTTTTTTTTAGATTTATTTATGTATTAGTGAAATGAACTTTAATTTTAATTTTAGGACATAAGAATAGAATTTTAAATCTCAATTTAATAATTGAAATTGCGAACAGTATTGTTAAGTCAATAGTGAAAGAGATATCTGTAAATATTAATTTTGATCTACGTATAAGAGTGCAGAGTATCTTCTTCTTCTACCTGGCAATGTCCCAGCTTTAGCCAGGGTCTGCCTTACATGTTGTAAATAGTTTTGGCTAATTGTTTTTACGACCGGCCGCCTGCCTGACATCAACCCTCTGGGAATACATTAATCAGTGGTGTCTAAATACTCTTAGAAAGTACATATGACTCGGAAAAAATCACATTGGTACTTGCCAGGATCGAACCCGCGCCCTCATGCATGAGAGGCGGGCCTTTTGACCACTAGGCCACCACTGACGATAAGAGTGCAGAGTATATTAGAATAAAATAATTTAGGAGTTCAAAATTTATCACAATAGTTTTTTACATTACCTGGAACCAAAAATAACGCGGAGCACTTGTATAGAAGTGTTGGGTTAAGTAT
>JAAAKD020000172.1:896992-907731 GCA_010014825.2 Danaus melanippus
AATACTCTTAGAAAGTACATATGATTTTAAAAAATCATATTGGTACTTGCCAGGAATGCTTTATATCTAGAAGTTATTTGTTCAAGGGAACGAAATAAAAAAAGTCGTTACTGAAAGTTTATCTCTTAATTTAGGATACAGAAAGGCGAATTAGTGGTTGTCCAATTGACCAATCCATTATTAGTCAACTATTATAGTTAGTTAACATTCCTCTACCGGAAAAACAAACAAGAGAAAGTTATAACTTGACAGTTAGGAAACCTTTGTCCTTATCTAAAAGATTTGATTGAAAGCTGAAGAAGTCATTTACAATATATTTTTAATGAACATAAATTTATACTCATAAACCTGAACTGTCTTGTGATGTTGCGACAAATTGTTTTTGGATCTCATGTAGTTTCTTGTACTTCAGCACATATCTTTTAATAAAATTTTGTGATATTTGGAAAGCAGCCTACAGTTTTGAAATTTTGTGTTTGAAGACGCGGATTTAAGGGTTTTTATTATCTTAACTGGGTTTCGGCCAACAATTGACATTTTTACACTACTCCTAAGGTTAGGTCGGTTTGGAGTAAGATTGGTTTTAGATAATATTTACAAACGTTGAAACCGAAATACATCGTATGTACTGTGAGACAAACCTTTAATTAGCATAAAAGAGTTTTAAGACTTTAAATTTTTCTGCTTTCTACCCGTTAAAATCCGACATGCCGTAGGTAAAAATGCTCACAGGTCACCAAGACTGTCATTTGCAGCGGATAATGGTTAATTTGAAAATTTCACTCTTTACTCT
Organism: Danaus melanippus; assembly: GCA_010014825.2. Taxonomy (NCBI): domain Eukaryota; kingdom Metazoa; phylum Arthropoda; class Insecta; order Lepidoptera; family Nymphalidae; genus Danaus; species Danaus melanippus. Next base: position 897,786 of record JAAAKD020000172.1, read on the forward strand.
TATGAGCATTAGGCTTTTGCCTAAAGATGCTTCTTTTCCAGAAGGCTTTCTTACTGGTACAATGTCAATCTTCTTTATAAAGTGGATAAATATTCCTGGCTATGGATCGTAGTGGAAGGTCGTGAACTATGAATCCTATCAATTCCTCAGAATGCATAATGGAGGAACACGCCTCCTTAACGTCAAAGTATCAAGGGTAAATCTGTGGCTACTTCCAGGTGTCTATCAATTTATACGGTGCCGAAATCCCCTGTACCTGTACGGGAACACACAGTCTGGGAGATAGCTCTCACAGTCTGTATTGTTAAAGATGATACAATTACGTTGTTTCAAGCTAGTTTTGTATGGAATGACATGACATGAAGAGCATGAAACTCCTCCACGTTTAAGTCTATTCTCAGAAAGGCTGTTTCAAGTAAAAACTTTAAGTATTACAATTTATGAAGTGATTCGTCAACTTGTCTTTAAATATTAATAAAATCAAATGAATCAATGATGATAATCAAGTTCCCAAGTGCATTCACCATTAGTTTTCATCATCAAATGACGTTCGGAAGTTAATATAATCAGTTCACTTAAAGGTCACCACCGCCCCGTAACGCAAAAAATCTCAGAAACAGTACTATTGCCATCACCAAATAAAAATAATAATAATACCGTATCTCTCCTGTAAAAGTCACAAACAAATCAAATTCGTAAAATCTTAGATCTCATTAACTGTTGAATTTCCTTAATGAAACCTTGTTACTGTAACTTAACTTTCAGTTTACAAATATTTTGTGATAAGCTTATATAATTTTTTTACTAATTAGTTCGATTTGTATCATTTTTAAAAGACATATTCACTTATTTTTCTCAGCATCTTTTTTTATATGACCATCATAGTAAACATCGTTATAATTCATAAATTACTGACTACTCCGTTAAAGTCCGTTAATTGAGTTTTGGCTGACTGTCATTACGTCAGAATTAAGTTTACCAGAGAGTTGAATGGTGGGGATGCCGCCTCGATTTTAATTTAAATATGCAGCGAAAAGAGGTTTTACTTCAATAATTTTTAATGCTTTCTAAGTAATAAAATTTTCATTATATATAAATACAAATAATATAAACATTGGGAAGACTTAATTTAAATTATTTAATTTAATTTTTTTAAACTCATACTATAAAGTGTATGAGACAGAGAACGGCTCATTATGTAGTAGTTTAGCTTCAAGTTAAAAAAAATACGCGAAACGTTCAGCATAGAGTGCAATATGATATAGTTAGATTAACTAGGTTTGGTAAATGATATAATAAATTATAAAGAGAATTGGAACAAATATAGACCACTTAGGGACACTCTCTGTTAAATATATGAAGTCACAATATTTGTACCAAACTTCTTGAACCTCTTGTTGAAGGATGTAATCATAGAATTATATGCAACATTATCTACACTATATTAAGTTAATTTATCTGGAAAATCATTATTTTTGAAGCTCTCTACAATAAAAGGCTTAGAACAGGCCATTATGGTGTCTTTCAATTTACAAGTAATCTAGAACAAAATGTCAGATACAACGTTTCCTCATAATATTATCGTAACAAGTTACCCAAGCACAACTCTTGATCTCAATAGAGGACAGCTCAATAGTAAGCCCTACGTCTTATTGAGATAAAAAACATAATATCCAACGAATATAAATGTGTTCCCAAATAGTTTTCTTCCTGAAGACCAAATTACACGGTCTATATTAACATAATTAATAGGGAAAATCTATAATAAAGTATTATTCAATACAACATACAATACAAGAGTATTGTAATGTCTGTAAATTGTTATACGAGTACACAGGTATCGGTTGATTGACGTCCACATCGCACCCACATCCGCCGCTCCCTCGCCCGCTTTATAAAGGCGCGTCCACGGTACACGACTATATTACAATATATAAATAATGTTAAAATAGTAAGAAGCTTAAAAATCTACCTATAGAGTAATTTGAGTAAGGTTCAATATATCTAGTTCATAATACAAAAACATTTTATTCCTGTTAATATATTTTCTTCATCTAACACATGTTTGTATAAACTATAAAGCTTGTACTTTGTGTGCAGTTAAAATAAATGATTCAATACTATTACATTGGATCAACCGTTTAACTAATAATATTAGAGAGTCGCTTTATTTAAGTATGTGTATGTATATCTTTTATTATTAAATAGTCATAAAGGTTAATAAAGTAGCTGTTTGTGATCACACCTCATCAGTTCATGCTGCTCCCAGCCCTGCCCACTAGGCTTTTAATTATTTTTATGTTACTATGACCGTACATACACACAGACGTACATACGAGTATGTTACACGCGAAAACTCTTTAAGTAACCAAAGTTATGTCAGAATAGGTCCACGTGTATGGGGATTTTTCCAAGGGTGATGTCATTTAAAATTATTGTAATAAATGAAATTATTAGTTTAAATTATTTAAAATAAATAGGATATTATAGTATCTAAAAATACAATAAAATATAGCAATATATATACATATATATGCGTGTATATCAGGTCTATTTTTTGGTATGTTAAAAAGTACATAAATATGGCCATTATAATGGAACTATTAAAAATTGAAAGATAAATGTAGTTAGTGATGTAAGTAATTGTGTATTTATAACGACCTCATCGTCTCGAGGAAGATCTGGGAATTGAGGGTGGGCCTTAGAAGAACTCACTTGGCAAATTTGACACCAATGTGATCTTTAAAATGCCCGATAGTGTATATATTTATATTGAAATGGTTTATGGAACAAAAAGAAACAAGTTCTCATTACTTGTAGTTATGACTAGCTAAGACCCCTCGGACATTACGAATAAGTAAGAAATATAGTAAACGAAATTAATTCTCAAAATATTGGTAGATGTAGAAGGGTAGCATGGGTGGACGCATGCATATGCGAAGTGGATCACTTGTTATGTAGGGAATAATTAAATATGATGTTAATTCACAAATGCTTTGAAAGTTTTTTTACCCAAAGTCCTGGACGATTAAATCAGAAGAAAATCTACAAAAAGGCCTTAGTATATGCAATTATTCACAGGGAAAGTGCTCCTGTCGCTCTATTAGGCCTATCATTTTTCAAATTTTTATTTCAAACCTTATGAATTCATTCTGACTTATGCAAAACCTTAAATGCCCTGAAGAAGCCTGTTTCCATATGAATTGTACCTTGGGTATGATAGACATTGGTTATGAATTTTTCTTCTTGATATGAACTGACTATATTTTTAACTAACTCCTCTGCCTGTTAAGCCTTATATTTATTTATACAGGAATTAAAATATCTCTCATTCCTTACTATTAAATTGACTGAAATAAAAAGTCTTATGGACTGCTTATTCAAATAGAGTTTAATTAGATTAATATCTTGAAAGTAACATCAAATAAGAAAACGTGTCGCAAACCCCAAACTCTCCCCTATGCCATCAGTATAATATACTGTCAATTAAACTTGTTGAAGCCTGATTAGGTATTAGGAAGGTTCCTCCCGATATGATTAATGACCTGCCGTTAGGACATCCTCATATTGACAATTAATATTATTTTAGCATAGACATTTTTATGAGTTAAATATCAATATCATTTGGAACATTTCTCATGTCACGTTTTCATTTATCCATCCTTTACTTGAATAGAGAATATATTTTATATATACATACACATATATTGAATAGATTGAATGGTACATCAATAAAAAGTTCCTTCAACTAAATATATAAAGTAAAAAAAATAAGTTATAAAACAAAAAACGAGGTGTGAATCTGAAAGGGCCCTAGGATAGCAATTTGACGCGAGTTTTAGGGCTCTTGCTGGAGTATAATTGCGTTAACCTGAAAACCGGCAGCACTTATTTTGTGCTAACTTAGTAAAAATAGTAACATTAAAGAAAAGAAAACATAACACGGAATTTGAGTTTACTTTTTATAACTGGTTTAATGTAAACTGTTTTATGGTGAGATTTGTTTGGGATGATTTTGGTGAGTAAATTAACATTAGTTTAACTGAGTTTTTCATATCTATTTATTATATTATTTAACTGGCAGTTCTTTTTCTCAAAGCCGTGATAACATCCATTCCTGTTAAAGTCATCCAAAGATTACTCTAGTGACTATCGAATTAAATGAATTAAGTCACAAAAGGAACATAGCGGGCCTGATAACATTTTTTTTTCTAATTGAGTATTTCATATATAAGTTTTATCTCTTTTATATATATTTGTGGTCTATCTGTTCTCTAAATTTACTGCGCATCATTTCCATGGTCGACTCACAAACAAATATTGACGACATATTTTTGATGTCTTAAAACTCACAAATATTTAAGACCCAGCATGCTGATGGATACAGTGGTTAAAAAAATACAAAATAGTACCTGTTTCTTGCAGATTTTAAGACAATGTATAAGAATTGAAATGAAAATCCATATATCCTATATTTGTATGAAAACCACAAAAAGACAACAGCGCATTAAAACGTACCAATAAATGCCTGCATTTGCAACATTGTTCGTATTCAAATTTACAGCCATTAAGCGTCTGTTACGTTTCTAAAGATGGCTGAAGGCAATATCGGACTACATTTTATAATGGCACTTACTCTAAATTATTGTTATTCAGCAACCTGCCTATAGTATCACAGAATTGACGCCAGCCACTTATTTTACACGCAACTCTTATCCTATGTTACATGCAGAACACAATTAGGCATTATTTAAATAATATAGACACGCCAAAACTATTCATAGTTTTTTGGTGGACTATCGTCTACGCTATACCATATAACGCAGCCAAAATTAGAATACACTTAGAAAAGAAATGTCCTTTCAATGAAATAAAGTAGGATAAATCCCGTTAATAAGTAGACTTTGATATTATATAGGATACATTTAATGTTCCCATTCCATCAGTAAAATGGTCACTAAAAGTTTATTTGGAACTCTTTTATGGAAAGTAATTGGTCCAAGATTTACGATTCGCCCTGTCAAGCGGAGTAGGTACGTTATATTGTTTTACAATCATAAACTTTTATATAAATAATATATATATACATATATATGGAGTCATATTGTATAGGAAATATTTGTAGGTTTGTGTAAATATACAACAAGAGTGGCTATAGCCTAATTAATAGCCATTTTGTTCGTTTAGCCCTAAATTTAGCCTAAATGTACAGACGACGAAAGTCCTATTATAAATTATGTCGTCTATGTATGGATGTTTGTATGCGCTGAAATAATTGAGGCAGAACAATATTTAAAACGAGGTCAAAGAAACAATATTAAACAAAAGCTATCAAAGAGCTCAATATTAAAAGAAGATATAATTTAACTGAGATAAAAGTATTAAAATGAAATCTTTTATGAAGTTGACTTAACTCGGCTGCTGCTAAATGAACGCGAGCAGAGTGCACTTGAGACGCGTTGAAGCAGTTTGCTCGTTTGCAGTTAAAACGTAGTTGGCAGCTTTATTTAACGCTATCCTTACTGTGATTCACTTCATTATTATTTTGTTAATTTAATTTGTATGTATTTATATTTTGTTAAGTCTAAAAACACTACGATTGATGAACATAAATACACTTCAGAGATAATATACTTAAAGCTTTGCAATCTTTAAAGTTTAATACTATTTTTAAGTAGAAAAAAATCTACTTAGAGCAATTCTAAACTAATAATAACTTAGACAGGGGCCCCTTAAACATACACCTGAGTCACAAATCCCAGGCACTGTTGAAGCTCCTCTCGTGAAGGTGGACCCGGCACCAGCAAAGTGAATCCATGGAATGACGAGAAGTTTCGCCTCTGACTGATAATTTTTTAGGAAAGAATCAAAGGTGTCGGTGAGGTCACTAAAAACACTTCAGCTTATTGCTGTAATCCATTCTAACCCTGAAGTTTCTGTCAGTATTGTTAGATCCACAACGATATATGAACAATTTGATTCTGTCACGATTAAACTATTAAAATCATTGGGTTTCTTCATCGGCTTAAAGAGAAGCTGAACAATAATACAATGACAATAAGATATGTAAATATGAGCCAGATTTTTCTTGTGCCCTGGACTGCTGAGTTGGGAGTTTTTGGGTTGTTTAGTGAGTAACTTGTCTCAGAATACCCTAGAGATCAGGTTTTTATAAACAAAACATGTTAAAACACCCAATGTTACTTCTTCATCAACTTACAATGCCTATCTGTCATAAGAACATGTTGTTTTAAAAATTATCTGTTCAAATGATTTAAAATATTGTAGTTAGTTCGAAATAAATTCTATTATTTTCTTTTTATTTTACTTGACCAATGTTGTCGAAATCTGTGCGGTTACCAAAAGATATATATAAATTATAGCAACAACATGTTTTAATTTTAGATGTGAAACTAGATAATCCTTTTAATTACCTTCTACCAAATTAAAGATCCTTATTTTAAACTAATGTAATTAAAGGTGTATATATAATGACGTTACTGTAGCATGTTTTGTATAGAGAAGGTTAGGGAAGAGTGAAAATTACGAATTACGCTCTTTGGGTTTCGACCTGCCCCTTAAAATTGTAACAGAAGCATCTTCTGATCTTTGATTATACTTACACCTGAGTTTTACCAAAAAAGGCAGATATGATGTATGTTAAATATTTTTTTTTAAACAAACCACAAATTATATGAAACGATAAAACCCATTTCTTTTATATTAATTATCCTATAGTAAATATTAAAATTATTTCTGTAATAAAAAAAGAAAATTAATAAAATAAGATTTATACAGTTGTTAAATTTTTTATACTGTCGCTAACTTAATTATCTGTGAACAGTTTAGTGTTAAAGTCGTCATTTGTTTTATGTCTAATAAAAATATTTTATAGTTTATCAAAATATATGTTTATAAATATATATATTATATTAAAACCACAGCAAACGACTGTGAAATACGTAAGTGGGATTTGTGTATGATAGTTTTGGTGGTCAGTGTCAGTGTCACTAGTCAGTGGTGGCCTAGTGGTTAAAAGGCCCGCCTCTCATGCATGAGGGTGCGGGTTCGAATCCCGGCAAGTACCAATGTGATTCTTCTGAGTCATATGTACTTTCTAAGAGTATTTAGACATCACTGATTAAGACATTCCCAAAGAGGGTTGATGTCAGGCAGGCGGCCGGTCGTAAAAACAATTAGCCAAAACTATTCACAACGTGTAAGGCAGACCCTGGCTAAAGCTGGGACATTGTCAGGTAGAAGAAGAAGTGTTTTGATTCCATAGAATTATCAAGCGTTTTATTTCTGTCTTTTCCGAGTAATCGTACCTGTTTATATTTCATATAATAACAACAACTCCTCTCAGCTCCAGTTAAGTATAAACGCTAAAAAAATTATTGACATTAAAAATATATACCAATGAGTTTATTTCCAATCAATCTTGCATGATGTTTAATGGATGGATGAGATACGGCGCGCGTCACTTTGCATTTTAAATTATCTCTTACTCGCCGCATCTGCTTTTCACGCACGTGTTTACACAAGTTATGAGCTTACGACTTTTATAATATTCTGTATAGATTAAAATGTAATTGAAATTAATAATATATAGTGAAAAAATACTAATATTATCGGTATTTGTACCTAGTACTTTTGGAATTTCACGTTTGAGTTGTTTTTCTAATTAAGACATCGTGTTATGAATTGGTTATTTAAATATTTTGAGTATTTATCTGTAGTATATAATTTTAACCAAAATTAAGAAGAAGTGTAATAAATGTGTTAAATTAGGACTAATACGTGAAGAATTGGAAGTCAGAACTTAAAGTCATCTTCCTGTATCGGAATAAGAGTAGAGGCTGTCAAAATTAATGAAAGTTTAATATTTCTTCTATATTGATATACAATGAAATGTATTCACTTAAACCTTATTTTACTTATAATTTTACAGGGTTAATAAACTAGAGTTCATTCCAATAAACTGTAATATTAAATGAAAACAGGATATTTTTATCTGTTATTTAATCGTTTATTTATCTTAGTCTTTGATTTCATAAGAGAATATTATATAACTCAGTGCGTAGTATAAGTTTAAATAGTTACTACAAACGAAGCGTTTCCCGTTTGTCATGTAACCTACGTTAATACTGTAATGTGAGAAGATTTATCAATAAAAAACAGCAAACACTAGGTATGTAGTGTGGCCATTCGGACTTAGGATACAATTATCCTAAGTCCGAATGGCCACACTGGATACTAAACGATCGTGAGGTACGAGTAGTGTGGGTATGAATGGGAGATAAAATAATTAACCCAATAATATGTACAACTGAAAGTTACTAACTGATTTTAGGTAATAAATGAGTTTAAAACCGAAGGATAATTATTATGAGGATATTCCTATCAGTAATTTGAATATCTTAGTTATATTTTAGATATACTTATGTCTAAGTGTATATTCTTGAGCGATCATAGGTGATATGTCAAGAATTTACAAGACTGTAATTATTTGGTGCTAATCCAAATCTATTTTACGAGGTCGTCGCCTCTTGGGGTTGTTAAAGCTTTTTTTAAACATTCCTGGAAGTGCGCCATTTTGAGTTTGTGTCGGAGCAGGGAAAAGTATGTTGAGTTTTAGTTTTCGAACATTAAATTATATATTTTTAATAACAAAAACGTTTTTTTGTTTATAGATTTGCATTTGACTTTTATATTAAGCATTGCCTTAATTTCTCCATAGGTCTGGTACTCTTGATAAACGTTTGTGAAAGACTGCAAGAAGTACTGTTAGATAAAATAATATTGACCTTTGAAAATCAACGTAAAACACGAAGACTTGTTCTCAGATTTATTTAAAATTTCAAACTTGTCCCTCAACCACACGATGCTAACAAAACTGTGCAGTAAACTTAGTAATAAAATTAAATATATTCGTACTTTATCGATTAAGCATTAGACTGGCTTCTGTCCGAACTAGTGGCGATTGACGACATCCCTCATGGTTAATGTTACAGAAATACAGAACACAGGATATGTCCACATTAAGAGCCTTTACTTAACCTGAATACTATACGAAGAATGTAAGAAGAAGTAATTTTTGTCTTTCAAATGATATGATCTTGATTTTTAAATCCATGTTTTGTGTGTGTTGTGTTGTGTTGTGTTGTGTTGTGAGTCTGTTTAAAACAAGACGTGGTCTAGTTTGTGGTTTGCTAATTAAAACAGAAGGCTATTAAGACTCCAGGCTAGGTCTCATTAGCGTCTTCTTGAGTTGGCCTTGACACAAATGACGTACCTCAGGGTTTATGTGTTTTTAATGTCTTATATCTCTTCAGACACATTCTCAGATCACCCACTATGCCTTTGCGAAGTGGTTGTGTGGGTAATAATTTTATTTTCAGCAATGATTGTTTAAAAGTTTATTAAGTGCTATTATGTTTAAGTTTTCATTTCAATTGTATATAATTTTTTAGTAGTTTTCATTAAAACTACCACTAGACAATTTTTTTCTCATACATGATTATTGAAAATTAACGGCTTAGAAACCGCCTTTGCTTGTATGCTGTGTTTTTTATTCTCTTGGATATTCTTGTAGTGCAGTGCAATAAATAAAATTATCAATAAAAAAGTCATAATTACGTTGCAAAAAAAAAGAAGAAACAAATGTTTATTCCACTCTGGACTGTTTCAAAATATTATTTACATTTTCACCAAAAAGATTTCTTTAATAAAATATTCCATCTCTTTAAATTTCACGCCCTCAGGAAAAAAGGAGGCCTAAAAGGAATCTCGCACTTAATATGAGAGTAACGGGCCAGTCTTAAAAGTTCCTGAAATGTTGTCACCTATAAGGCTTTGAGGGAATAAGGACCTGAGGCGTTGCTATATTTTGTTTAATACTTTATAATTCAGAGGTTATTGACATACAATTTTCCTGATATTTTAC
>JAAAKD020000172.1:997871-1008971 GCA_010014825.2 Danaus melanippus
AATATAATATTTTGATTATATTTTTTTATAATAACCTTTTTGTAGTGTTTACATGTAAATGATAGCTAAGATTTTAGCGTGTACTCAATGAAATGAAACTAGACTTTTCGGATACTACGTTTTTTTATAGTTTCGTAACGACACATTCGCGACACTTTCATCTCGCCTGCTCGTGATCACGGTTGTTGTTAACAAAACCGAAACGTATTAATTAATTGTTCATACATCTTTGATTATAAGAATTTTACAATAACTCCTTTTCCTTCAAACACTTCACGATGCAGAAGAATTAAAACCAAGACTTAGAAATAATGGTAACCTAAGAGTTTGTGAAGTGAGAATTAAACTTGAGTTACTTGTCAATAGCATTGTTATTTAAGGATTCATTAAGATGGTCGTCAAGTGAACAATAAAATTAAATACTTATCATCACTAAATGGTCTATTAATATGCGTCAACACGAAATACGCTGACATTCCTACAACGATAGATGTTTTAAAACGAAGGACAGACATGTGTTGAATGTACAATAATTAAATGAAATCTAAACATAATAGTTCCTTCATCATATGCTAAATTATTTCGTGTTCATATAAGTACGTAAAATATCCTCTGCCAATAACTTGCAAGACTACTGCTTGTTTAATTACATAAGATACAAACCAACGTAATGTTTCAAATATTATACAATATTTAATAATCTCACTGAGTTATTGTGTATGTACGTTTGTGTGATGTATATGTTACAGTATAATATAAAACTCAGTAAACCGATTTAGACAAAACAACGTTTTAAAGTTGAACTAAATGCAATAACTAACTATTAGGAACCATTAAAACTTGAGTACTCAAAACTGTTGAAGTTGACGAGTATTTTGACGATTGATAGTCCTGCTGACATGGACATTGTTGTATAAAAGAAATAGTTTCATAATAATAATATTTACAACTATTTAGAATAAAATAATAGCTTTAAACTTATTAACACTAGAATACAGGAACGATAAGAAACACAGAATACACAACAACTAAGGATAGTCAACGAAATATACATGGAATATTACTTAACAGAAATAATATATAATTATAAAACTATCAAAGACATTATTTCACTAATCACATCACATTTTTGTACATTAACATACAAGAATATTTCATCTTAATCAATTGAGGGGGGGACAAAATATAATGAACATACTGTATATCAATACATAGGTAGATACATCAGCTTCCAAACGTACAGCGACCATCTCAATGACATATTTTACAATGTCGTATAATAAATGTATTATATTATAACCATAACAATATGCTAATAAGTAATACGAATGTATCGCGATCCTGAATCAAGGCCGGGCATTGCATCATCAGTCAATATTAACTTAAATATTACATAGCAACGCTAAAAGCCGAAAAAGGCGCTAATAGTTTAAACCTTTAAGTCTTATAAAACAAGAAATTCATGAGATAACCTCCTAACAATATTGTTTTAAAACAAATCAAACCTTTGCATTTTATCTAACAGTCAAATAATTTAATTATTTCTAAACAAAGCGATTGAAATTTTATGTTTTTATGAATAAAATTATATATTTTTATACATTGAGTATTCACAAAATAATCGTCTCTACCTGAAATAAAACTTGGCGAAATAAACACGTTTACACATTACGTTACTTTTAGTTAAATAATGGAAAGGATGGTTAGACTAATTAGAGACTATGAATTAATATTTAGGTATAAAAAACAGTTATCACTTACAAAATATAATCAGAATATCATTCAATTAACTAGATCGAAATTCAGTGGTGGCCTAGAGGTTAAAAGGCCCCCCTCTCGTGAATAAGGGTGCTGGTTCGATCCTGGCAAGTACCAATATGATTTTTCCGAGTCATATGTACTTTCTAAGAGAATTTAGACACCACTGACAGACGGTGAAGGAAAACATCGTGAGGAAACCTGGACTTATAATTTCACAATTATAAGTTTGAAATCACCAACCCGTCTTAAGCAAGCGTGGTGATTAATGCTCATACCTTCTCCATGTGAGAAGAGGCCTTTGCTCAGCAGTGAGCTCTGATGGGCTGATGACAACTCGATCAACTTTATTATTATTGGCGAATCAACACCTTAATCGATAAATATGTCACGAGTACATATTTTAAGCAGAGAGAGTCAAATTGTTATTTCAATGTTAAAAAAAAACTATAATATATATAAAACAAATCTGATTGGAGGTAACAAATAAAACATATATATGTCATTATCTTTATTTAATTATTTAATGGAATCAATATGTTATTGTCTATACTACTTGACAGACATCATGAAACCACACATATAATATTGATATAAATAGGAATATAATATAATCTTCAGTATAAAGATCCGTAAACGAGTACATCCACATGTAAAGTATATGTATGTAAGTCTAACAAACCATTCTAGTTTCTACATCCATGGAAGCACTATAAGGAATAATTACTCTAATACATTTTACATTAAAGATAAGTAATTATGAATTGTATTTAGTTTTTAACATAACATGCATACAACAAAGTAAATAACAAAGATTATATCATATTTTAAAAGCAGTTTTTGGCAACGATTTAAATGTTTCGAGTAAATACATCTTAGTTTAAATATAATATAGAAATTGACTTAAAATACATTGACGCATGTGCCAGTGTAAAACGCTGAGCGTTATGAAAATCCACACATTCCTACTAATATACGATTATTTTCATTCGATAAATATTTATTTTTAAATAACATCATAGAAAATTTAGGCCGTAATATTAAAAACCGTTTGTAAAACTACAGTATGAATAAAAATTGTGCAATTCTTTTGTTAATTTTGGTCTCGACTTCAAAGTTACAGTAGTCATTTAATTATACACAGTGATATGAAATATTCTTTTAAATATACACTTAAAAGTAACTAAAAATATGTATTAACTTAATAATTAGTACGTTAAAGCTCTACCAAAATAACATTAAATAATACAGAAACTAACTAAAAGGGTACGTACATTCATGTATAAATCGGAATAGTTATTTATATGAAGACCAATATTTTAATAAACATATATATATGACTAATAATAAATCGTCACATATATATTTTCGTCTAATAATAACATTATTTTTTTAATACTCGCGTCCCGTTGCGTTTTTTTATAATAACATTAATACATTCTTAGTCTAATATTTATTATCGATAATAAGATAACTTAATAACATTTGCTCACACAGAATATATTTAAGAATATTATCCTCAAGACGATCACAGCAGACGTCAGTCGGGCCGACCAGGCCGGCCGGGCCCACACACTCGCTGAATAACTACGTCGTAAGATACAAACATACGTGAACGCGTCGCAGAACGTAAAGTCTAAAATTTTCTATCGACTAACTTAAAGAAACGATAAAACTTAAGTTAAAATAAACTACGGTTAAATAAACGAACGCTTAGTTAATATAATATTGTGCGTTATACATAGAAGTGCCCGCGGTTTTCAAACATTTCTGATCTATGAACGTCTGAGATCGAAAGTGTTAAGTTTTTAAGCGCTAGCGTGTTTGGCTTGTTCCTCGGCTTGCATCTTAGTACGGAGAGTGGGAACGTCCTCCGGGATGCGAACTATCTTGTGGAATTTCTGTAGAAAAAAACAATCGATGGGTACATAAATATATATATATAAAAGCACACAATTTAAAACACAGTCACATAAAACAACATTTGTTAATAGTCGTTAAACTTATGGAACAATGACTACTGACAAACTGAAATGTTTTTGGTTTTTTGAAATTTATAAACATCAAAATAATATTTTATCATAACGTCAACAAAACCATCCGAAGAGAACCCAGACAAGATGTTAATCTTGATAAAAAGTAACAACAATTTCTCAGAAATATATCGAAATTTTTGAAGAAATAATTACAGAGAAAACATTCTCATCAAGTAGCTATAAGTAACTAGTACATTAACAATTAGTACCTCCATGTTAGTCCCCGGGGTGACCCTCCAGAGGTACAGCATGTACCCCGGGATACACAGCATGGAGGACAACGCCGTGAACCAGCCGAGGGCGTGCGACCACCAGGGATACTCGTAGTTCATGTACTTGATAGGCTTCCATTGGACCAGGTTGAAGATAAACACGCTCTGATCGAAACAAAAAAATATTATACATAAACAGTACACTCATAGCTAGACTTATTAAAGAATGAAGAAGCGAAATTGAATCGCTGTATTGGAATATATGTATGTCCTAAATCAAAATAATATTTTGAATTAAATTAAGATTGTTCATAATCCAAAATTTACAAAGTATTTTCAACTAACATAAGAAGTTCTTAATATCAGACCGTTTGAATTTTATAAGTATAAAGTAAAAGGAAAGTTTACTCACGATGCATATAGCGGGCGTGAATCCCACCCAGCAGAATTTCCACCATATAGTTGGGTAGTATCCAATCATTTCCTTTATTCCGTCGTAGAACCGGTTCACACCAAACGCCCACGAGATGGACACGCATTCGAAGAAGATCAAAAACAGCAGACAGAAACCGGAGACAGCGTACGAATCTAATATTTGGAAAACGTACATTCCACCCTGAAATGTAAAAAATATATATAATGAGTCATATTAATAAGTATTTTCCTGGTTCGTTAGATCCTTCCCGAGCCGCTCACCTCAGATATGCAAGACAAGCCGACCAAATAAGATATGATGCAGGTGATCGCAATGAATATTTCCTTCCGACGTCTCAATAGTTTCGGCCACTCGTCGATGACGGCGGTGATGAAGCCTTCCATAGTACAGAACTGACTGTCCAAGCCGATGAGGAGCAACATGAAGAAGAACAGACAGGACCACAGAGACGCCCCAGGGAGTTGGAGTACCGCCGATGGATACGCCAAGAACGCTAGACCCGGCCCTGAAGCGACACATACATTTATATTAGAGGCACTTGGAGAAAATACGTCTTAGCGACATGGTGATAACGGAATCTTAAAGTAATGACATCTATTTTCGCGAGTATTCATTGAAATTAAACCAATATTTTTCGGATTCAATACGTGTTAAATTATTTTTATCAGAGTACTCATGACGTTTCGTGATCACGAGCAGACGAGATGTGAAATAATTGTAAACGCGCAGTAACTCTGAAAGATATGGTTTATTTCATCGGATCTTGAAGGTTACCTGATGCGGCGACTTCAGCTACAGGTCTTTGTTGCTCGTGAGCCATGAAGCCCACGACCGAGAATATGACGAAACCAGCGAACATTGATGTACTGGAGTTGACTGAGCATACTATCAGGGCATCTCTGTTGACAATTCATGAAATTATTAGCCGTGTAAAACATACCATTCTTTGATTGTGTTCCTCCAACTTACTTGTATACATTATTGGTGAACTTATTGTAACTTCCCAACGCAACGAGAGTGCCGAGACCGAGACCATACGAGAAGAAAATCTGAGTTACAGCGTCTATCCACACTTCGGACTCAAGGAGCTTCGACATGTTTGGCATCACGTAGAACTTTATCCCCTCAAACGCTCCCGGGAGAGTGATACCTGAATGAAACCTTGTATTAGATTCAAAATTTTAAAATTTGATAAAGTTTTATTTGATTTCTAGTTAAAAAATTATTATTATTAGTATCTCATTCATGACGATTATTTTAATTCTTACAGGAAAGAAGTAAGCCTTCCTTTTACTGACATCAAATTGTTAGTAAATATAAGATGGCTAACCCCTAATAAGCAGTACAGTCAGCAAAAAGTATGGGAACAGCGCGGTGAAGTACACGACTTTGCCGGTCCAACGAACTCCTTTCCAGATGCAGAAGTAGCACAGCACCCACACCAGCAGCAGCGTGCCCGCCAGCTCCCAGCGGATGTTGCCAATGTGTTCAATGCCGCTGGATATTTGGAGAGCGCGACGTCTGAAAATTAATAAAACAGCATTATTGTCAGTAATCCAACAATTATATTTAGGTAAAAGCGATTCACCGAAATGAATTTATTCAATTATTATAAACGCTAACTTACTCCCAAAATTCTTTAACGGGATCAGACAGGAATGCCTTACTGACATTCTTGCCGTTGAGTGTGCAGAAAGTGTTCATATCGAAGTCGGACCAGCAAGTCAGGTTCTTCCTGTCATATGGATTCACACAAGTCTCCGTGTTCCAGTAGTTGTCGCAAGTTCTCCACGGGACATCTGATGGTGACAAGGAAGTTCATTTCTATTCTTCTATGGGAATACAATCGTATATAATTAAAAACGACATGATATAAAATTATTTACCAGATCTCATTGACATAAAGAAATAGAAGATGGCCCACGCCAAGATGACTATGTAGTACACGTTCATCCAACAAGACATCACAGCTGCTGCGTAGCCGATACCTACAGAGAAGGTTATATTATAGTTAAATCCAATTTATTGCATCATATCTCAAAAGATGTAGTCTTGTTTGTATAATTCTATTAAATTAACCAAGTTATGCAGTTTATCATTATTTGATTATTTTAATTCAAATTATTGACCTTTAAAAATGGGTGCTATTTTGAAAACTCCCAAGCCACCGATCGTAAGCATCTGTCCCATAGCAAGTTCCATGAAGAACATCGGAATCCCGGCAAGGAAGAGGGTGAGGAAGTACGGGATAAGGAAGGCGCCGCCACCATTTTTGTAGCAAAGGTAAGGGAATCGCCAGACATTGCCTAACCCAATAGCCAGACCGATAACTGAAAGGATGAAGTCTAACTTGCTGCCCCAAGAGCCTCGTTCTGGAAGGTCAGATTTAGTTGCCCCAACGCTGAAAAATAAATATTATACATAAGTTTTATAGTTCACAATAAATAAAATATTGATAGGATTATGATGGGCTCAAATATACTTAAGTGAACTACATACCTAACTTACTAATTGAAATAATTATAACTATACAAAGAAATACAATTTTATAGTCGGTTTGTAAATAAAAAATAAAAAATTTTGTACTACATACGTATGTATGTGTGTATACAAGGCACGAATACCAAATTATTAAAACAATGTTTGTTCCATCTAATCTTTGAAACTCCTTAACCGATTTCGGAAAAACTTTCGCTGACAAATAGCTGAGGTTATAAACAGTAACATGCTACTGTAGTACTAGTAAATTTATTTGAAAAATGAGGGTTTTCTTTACTCCACTGAACCTTAAAGTATTTTTATTAATCAAATATTAATAATCTCACCCAGGCTTACTACTGACTCCTTGAACACTGAGCTCGATGTCACTCTTTGAATCCATTTCTTCTTCTTTTAATTCTCTTACACAAACTCACTATGAATCTCAATCTCTTTCTTTGTTTCCTTCACCAGCTAATTCAATATCAGTTAAGGAAAATTTATTAACATTTTTATTAGAAGTACGTCGACTAGAAATGTATCTTGTGTTTTTTTTTTTATCTGAAAAAACGACAATGCTTCAATGTACCCTAATTTATTCGACAACTGTTTTATCCTAATCTAGAAAATAATCTTTACCAGAATACCTGAAAATCGTTATATCATAGTATGACTATTGGAATATTATGAAATAGAAAATAAGAATTATGTTCGGAAATATTTTATCCGCGACAATTCATGAATGAATTCATGAAGGAACTTTGGAACCACGGATTCTGTGTTATAAATGCACAAATACATATAATTATGTTTTTAAATGGAGTGATGTTGAGACAAAACTAAGAATAAACAAATTATTTGTTTCATGAGATCTCATCCGTCCGCGAGCACGGTTGCCGAAAAGTAACCGAAACGTAAGGAGTATGTAGTTAAAATAATAAAATACGCGTAGTAATGCGAATAATATTAGTTTCATTAAAATTATTTGTTACAAATCAAGATACAAAGCAAACGCTGTTAATATTTTTATCTATTAAAATTAGAGTGAGAATGAACATTCATGCCCACATTTTGTTTCTATATTAGACCTTAGCTATTTGATAAACAAGTCTAAAATTTAATGTGATTTAAAAGTTGTCACACGTTTTTGAGGTATATTTTATTATAAAAAATGATAATATATTTCATAATAATCTCAATATAAGCCTTGCAAAAACTATTGTGATTTTATTTCATCTTAAGACACTGTTTCTGGTGGATGTCAAAATATTTAACATGGTTGATGATAATAACGAAATCCGAAGCCTGATATGTAATGCACAAATTGACTCGACTATAATTCATATAATATTCTGTCCTGTCTAACTAGCTAGTACAACCAATAGTTGGGGTGCATTTGAACGACTCCGGACTCCCCACTGCGGAAACCATTATATTTAAACCAGTTGATATCAACATTAGCTATTTGATTGATCTATTTTTATATTCTGCAACGGATTTCACCAACGAGCCGACAAGAGATTAATAAACTAACGGATAACTCTATCATTATAACTGTTTTTATTTCTACGCGTTAATTGACGAGGAAATCAACAGATTAGAAGATTGTCAAGAAGAAAGAATTTGAAAGATATTGTCAGACAATTTTCGTCAAAACCATTTATGGTATTACACTGTTAGCTAAAAATACACTGTAAAAACTAACACGTAATTGAGAAATAAATATTTTAACACCAGGAACCTATAGGAGATGTTATCAAGTGAACCATACAAGTCCTGCCACGAAGTCAAAATAAAGTCTCGTTATAAACTCTTACCAGTCTTAGTAATATTGTTAAATTATATATATTTTTTTAATTCCAATTGTTAGTTAATAAATGGTCAGTTACGTATACACCGATTATAATACATTCTGTAATATTATTATTCAATCAATGATAAGATTTAATCTCCGTTGTAAACACACGTTGGTCTGGTGAGAGATTGTTCAAATCATTTATTAATGAGCGATTGATTCCCGTTTAAAGTCATTGATACTATATTAAGTATGGTAAAGTAATTTTAAATGAGTAGACGTTGTATAAATTATTTTGTTTTAAAGGGTATCATAATCTTCTACTATTCCTCCTTGGTACGCGGATCTAGTGATTATGGTATATTTTACAAGGCTAAGCAGCCTTTTAAGGGACATTGTAGAACCTTTGTGACTACTATGTAAAGGATCCCCCACACTTAACACTTTATAAACCTTTGTTTGGTTCGGGAGGTTGGTATGTTTACCACGAGTACACACGTTACACTACATACTAAACGTTTCCAGTTTCTCGTCAGATATCCTACTAGATAATAGAAGAAGAAGATACTATAATGTGAAGATTTATGAAGGTCACCTATGGTCACTCCGTATGTGTGTGTTATAAATATATATATATATATAACAGCATCTCAATAAAATACTGTATTCATCCCCGTGCATGAGTTTTCATTGTTAACGACTTCTAACATTTATCTAGGAAACTTTACAAATCTTTTAGAGTCAGTTACAGTGTTTAACAGATACGTGACATATTTCTTGTAACGATTCCCGGTTGAATCTCTCCTACCAGTCTCTTAATCACTGATATCAAGGACCTATTCTATAGCCGTACGTTATCCCGTTATCAAACGTATCACGACAATACAAACTTACAACAAAACACACAGCACACCACCGTTCACTATAACACGAAAACCGGCATTGTCAAACACAACACAACACGATATACAGAGTTAGGTCAGATGGATGGTTGAGAGAGGTGCGTGTTGTCCGACCACATGCTTGGACCCGAATGTGCCATCGCTAGATACCATGGCTACCACTATGATGATCACCCTACAACTGTCAGTCGTTGAAAGAATTTATGAGCTCGGATCACAATCCCGACCCTCCGGAAGGATGGCATCACGACTCTAACATTGCTTGCTTTGATAAACTGTTTGTGACCGTTGCCTGTGTGATTTGATATGATTTGTTTGAAAGGAAGATTCCGCTGTGGGAGGGTAGGCGAGAGCAGGACTTAGTGAACTGAAAAATGTATTCGTAACGACTAATAACTATTCGCTTACTGAATAATAGTTATAGAGGACAGTGTCGAGACCTTCATCAAAACCATTTTTCCTCATCAAGTTTAAATCCATAAGATTACAAAATCTTTATTAATTAAAACCTTCAAAACGAAGAATTATAGCCCTTGTTTTATTTATTATGGGGTGATATAAATAAAACTGGATACCCTTTTTTGATTGAAAAAATATAACCAAGATTATATTTCATATTTAACTCGAGCAATAACATTGTCCTGACTTGAAACAATACAGTTCTAACCAGTTAATATAATATAATTTCTTAATGAACAATTTAAACTATGAAAATTCAAAAGAGTAATTTCTATTTTTTGTTGTAACTTTAGTTAGAAAATGTGGTGTGGCTATTATATTATTAAGAATAACAACTGTTCTTCCTTCAGCTATACGTGGGAAGGTTGCACGACTTTTTTCTTAGCATTTTCATTTTCACTTTCGCTATTTTTTTGTAATATAAAGACTTACTCATTTCATGCTTTATATATTTATTATTACAAAAAAATCATTTATTAAGAAAGGAGTTTTGGTAATATATGAGGAAAATTAATTTATATTTGCTTCCGAACGAAAATGATATGACTGCCTGATAAAATGAAATGTATTTCTTTAAACTGAAGTAATGATTGCATATATTTTATATTATATAACAAAATAATACCAATTTAGATACTTCGCGTCATATTGATAATATATATACATATTTTGAACCCATTTCGTTTTGTTGTAAGCTGTGTATTATTTTTTTAATTGTATTTATTAACTAAAAAACTATAAATTTTGTATCTCTAAATATAATCGTTGCATTTTAAACACGAGTGTATTACAAACAAGCTTTTGTAAGTAAATTACAATGAAAACCCAAACACGAAGACACGAAAGTAATCAAGCAAATGTGAAACAAGAAAACTTTAAACAAATGTACTCACGAAATTCCCGCCTTAATATTTTAATGGGACACCGCTTCAGTGTGTTGCTGGATGAAGACAAAGGATGTACAGTTCTGGGATGAGCTCCAGGACCTGGCGCATGCGTACACCATCCAACACGATACTACGTA
>JAAAKD020000172.1:1204610-1231176 GCA_010014825.2 Danaus melanippus
GCCACCTATATCACTGTGTGATAAATACTTACCTCTACCATATACATACACATATAAAGAAAAAAACGATTACACAGATACAACACACACACACCCACACACCCGCTCGCCCACGCACGCACACACACACACACACACACACACACACATACACACACGGGTCTCTAAGTCACTAAATAAAGTTTATGAGATAATCATTTAATCGTTAACGAATAAGAGGATTCCATTTTACATAATTAACTTAAAAAAATATAATTGAAGCATATGAAATGTTATCCAAGATTTTCATAAGTACTCATTCAGCTCGTCTTCCTTGTTCGAGTTTGTAGATTGTAGAATAATTAAATTCGCTAAGCAAAATCCGCAACGAACAATAATTTAATTATATAAAATAATCGTAAGCATTCCCATAAAATAACTTCAACGTCCTCAATAGTCTTAGCTTTGAAGGTGATTAAAATATGTAATTATTTAAAGTACCTCATATACGTATGTAATAGACCTACTTCAAGATAATTGTACCCTTCTACGAATCAATTAGTCTAGTGATTGTTCACATTCCTAAATTTTATTTTTAAATCTTTTTATATCTACATGTCCCCGAAGTTTCGGTTTCTTTACAGTTTACAGCAACCGTGATCGCGGGCAGTCGAGGTGTACTCGTGAGTGTTTGACAACTAGTCTTGTTTGTATTTGGTGGTGGTAGAGCCTAGCTGCAGTCATGTAACTACAGATCGAACAAGCTGGCTTGACCGGGGCAGTACCATCCTCTCACACAGAGAGAGAGAGCCGGTTGCCCTTTCTCTATCCCCACCTTTACCTGACCTTCCCTTATTCCCACCCTTACCTATTTCTAAAAATAAGAGAAAGAGTGACTTTTGCCCACCAAGTAGGCCGTTTGCTCGTTTGCCACCTTTCACTAAGAAAAATAATATTTTTCATGTACCGAGAACGATTTCTTAATTACCCTAAGTACTAGGTAATTAAGAACTAGGTACATACCTGTCTTCACGAGCGAGGTTCTCTGGTTTGCCAAACCGAATGTAGTGCTGACATCGACTTGTGCCTATTTATATTATCCGAGATATAATGAGATCTAAGATTTTCACGAGATTTATTCATTTAAATGAAAGTACCTAATATTTTTCGGATATACTACGCGACTTTATTTTTAATAAAAACTACAAACTCCCGACGTTTTGGTTACTTTTCAGCAACCGTGATCACGGGCAGAAGAGATGTGTTCTTTACCCTCATACCGATGTTCCTCTATGTTTGTCTAATGTATGGCAAGCCACAGTCACCTGCAATCGAGTTTGTATACACCCGCTTATTGTAAAGGGATAGTACTCTTAATCGGTCTCAAGAATCTGCTCACTTTCTCGTGTGGTTTATATTCTGTCTACATGGAAACCTTCGTCCCGAGGTTGCCTATACTTCTATATTTTTGTCGTCCTCGCTCTCTCTCTGTCTCTCCCTGTATACATATATCAATCAAGTCAAGGTTCTCCACTTACTAGTCAGTGGTCAGTTTATAACATAATGTGTACTGAGGCGATTTATCATACACATGAATCATAATACGAATTCATGAATCCTGCTTTCCTTAAAACATTTAAAATAATAATAACAATTACAAGAATTAGCATTATAACCAGGCAAATAAGAGAATAAAACTGGACGGAGACTTTATAAATGACATGTTGAATACCAAATCTATAACTTAATATTAAGTTGTGTGAATTAAATTAAATAAAGTTAATTTAAAAACCGGTTGTACAGTCGGCCGAGCGAGGAATAATGCGGAAACAGAGCGACCTCCAACGAGATATCGTATCATTACATTAATACAAAGGTTAGAACAAAAAAGGAAAATAGACGATAGGACCCAACTCGTTGATAACACTCCTCCGACATGTTGTATTTCAGTGTATTACGATGTGAGAGGCCGATGTATACAACTATAAAGTTAACGGCATCGTCACTACTGAATTTAAACAACGACTACAACCTGGTATACACGACTATAACCATATGTTAATAAATAATTGTCTCTTATAGAAGTCATTAGTCGTCGTTATATATGGCTTGAAACAATCTACTGTCGTGTCTGTGTCTGAGTGAGTGCTGTACGCGTGTTTATGTCAGATGAAAGTATCAAACGGTTCGCTGTATAATAATGCAACTGTGGTACGTTCTGGTGGTCGCGTGCGCGGGTCTGACGTCAGGAGGCTCGCTCCTCTCCACCAATGAGGAGTCGAGGTCGGAGAGGCTCGCCACGGCCGGCCCGGCCACGTTATCTCTCAAGGGTAACTCACGACGGATACAGCTGATACTTTCTGCGTTATGGACGGACTTCTATTCCTGGTATTATTATCGTTATTAAAAGATTGGTTATCATATCTGATGCTCAGTACCGCCCCCTCCAGCTCGGCAGCCGAGTCTCCGTGCGGTCAGTCACGTACCTCGAGCCTGTGTCTTTCGGACACTTCAAAAATACTTCCTGGTAGTAAGTTCTACGTAGGTCACTCCAGGTCCTACGGTAGCTGCATAGTTATTGAACAAATCAATGTTGTTGGCTATGTATGCAATGGAAAAAATCAAACAAATCAGATGAACTGTTTAACTGTTCTGCCAGTTGGTTCGTTTCCATAGATATTTTTCAAAATCTGCCTCACTCAGCATAGTGGACATACACGTGTTGTATCTTATGAGTCCATGCTATATGTCGCTGGTCAATTGTGACAGTTGCTGTGCTGAGGAAGTCTCTCATGATGTAAGGATTGAATTGGTGAAATAATTACAATTAAAATTCTTAAATCTTCCGTGTTCCGGTGCTCTGTAGTAGTTAGCGTCGTCTTAGTATCTTTACATATAAATTAATTATATATGACCCCAATGACGGGTCCTCTACCTACCTACCTACCTATGTACCTACTTATAACGGTTTAAGATCGCTCGCGACCATTTCAGTTCAATGTGCTCTATAAGGATGTTTTTTATGAGTTTTATAACGATCTTTGACAGTTAGTCTAATTAATTTTTTATTTAGTTAGATATGAATTTATTGAATCTTTTATTGGTTTTTTTCCATCGATCGTAAATTTAGTGACGTTTGAAAAATGAATACTATGTTAAAAAACAATACGAGTACAGTCGGAGCATCGTACGATGGCCGTAGGTTATAAGAACCAATGGGGAGTAAGGACGTTGACGCGCATAAATACAGACAATCAAGCGCCTCATCGGCGCTGAAGGAATTCATATTAACAAGTTGTTAGAAAACTGCAGCGCTTCATCGGTTTGATATCTATTCGGTGCGGAGGCAGAATTAAATGAGTGAATATCATTATAAGGAAAATTTAAATTCTACGACGAACTGACTTCAATATTATACAGAAAATAATTTACAGAAACTGTCGATATTATGAAAGAGAAAGTTATAGTTCTGAAAGATCAAAACTGACTGACGGCTGACAGAAAACACATAACGAGATGAGACCAGGATAATAAGATCAAAGATAACACTGAGATGTAAGAAAGATGGTCAGAGGAAGGGTTCGGAGACGAGGACGTGCGCTCTCATAGATCAGATCGAGATTATAGGAGACATTATCGCGACTGCTGATAGAGGGCGTCTCGGAGAGCGGAGAGAAAATATTCCGCCGTGGAAACTTACCTCCACTGATGTTGTATCATGATACTGATCACGATGTTGGTTAATATGCTGTCAATTCCCGTTTCTACATTGAAGTCCTCGCAATGACGTATATAGTTACGTAATGTTCTCGACCTGTAACTTTCTCTTCGGAACATATCCTTAGTCCTCCTCATTCCGAAGCCACTCAATCCCTCTGCGGACGATATTCACAGAACGTCATTATAACTATATTTGCTCGACACACACACACAGACACTCACTCACTCGCTTACTGATGGTGGTTGGCGTGTATGTGTGTGAGTGTGAGAGCGAGGGTGTGTGTGTGTCCTCGTCGTTATACATCGCGAAACAATCATATTTGAGTCAGTTGATAATCGTCCATGAGCCCGAGCAGTCGCGCGCCTCTCTCTCTCGCCTGTCCGTTTGTCCGTGCCTGGCCGTGTATCCTACTCGTGGGAGTGTGTTGGTTCTCTTGACTGTCTGTAGGTAAGTTGTGTTTGTTTCATTCCTTCCCCGTATCCTTAACACCGGTGGCGGTCCGGTCTATACGATACGTTTTTTTGTATATTGTTAATTTTCGCACGGTCTTGTCCGCTGCCGCTGCCGTTGGTCGCGTTCACGTTTTCTGTTTCCTGATCTGAGCCGGCCGCTGTTTGTTGTTTGTGACGTGCCCGTCGTCACCGTTGAAACCTTATCACGTACAGCGCAGGGTCTAATCTCGCGCACGTGGCAGGACGGTGTTATAATCCGATTTTTTTCTACTCCATCTCTTTATTTAAATTTATAAACATTATTTGAAGTGACGGTCGAGTGTTAGATCCATTACTGTACAAACTCTAAGCTCGATGGAATCCGGTTATAGAGAAAAAAATATGAATCTTACTATATAAAAAATATATAAAAAGACGTTAAATATTCATAGTTAGTCGATAGATATTAAAATACCAACCTTCTGTAATATTCTGACGTCGAGCGGCAGCTAGTCTACATTTTTATGCCTTTCGTTTTGCTGAGAATTTAATTTGTCTTTTAATTTGCATGTTTCTCTATGTATCGGTAGTCACAGGATGTCTACTCGTACTGGTTTCATAGGACAGTGTCACGGTGGGAGTCCGAGATCCTTGTTGTGTGTTTGAGATGATGTACTGTTATGTTTGTAAAATATATAAAAGTTACAAAGAACAACAACTCTTTGACAGATGAACACGTTGAAGACTCAAGAGGAGGTAATAACAATTTACTTACACCAAGAAGAAACAAAAAATTAAGAGATTTTTTAAGTAGATGGAGATGTTCGTCTGTCATGTTGTGTGTTGAAGGTTGCTTGTTTGTTGTGATTTCTTATCTTAACTTTAATTTTATTCGTCTCTTGTTTTTTGTAAAACATTACTTCATTATACATTTGAGGTTAAATTAAATTTTTTACTGAGCACATGTAATCAACATACTTATTTATTTTAATGACAATTGTGTCCAACCTATACTTTGTATTGTCTTCAAGTTGTATTTGTCGAAGCTAATTTCCCTCTCGTTGCCTACACCCACGTCTCTCCGCCCGAGTCTCCGTACGTCCAGTCGTCTATAAATACGTTTCCAATTGAATAATACGCAAATTATATAATATAAGAATCATTTGTAACATTTTTGTCGACAGTTTTTATTTCTCTATACGTGTTTCACTTCAAGTATTAACTAATATAATTATTCAGTGTGTCGGAGCGACGTCACCGGTACTTGAATATTTTAATGAAGTGTCGAACGATTTAGATACAATTGTAGTTAGTACAAGTAAAGTTTAGATCCTTGCAATATCCTACATTAGAGTTCACGGCGAGTTAGATAATGAAATGTTCAAAGCAAATAGTTTTTATTATATTGACACAGTGATCCGTCCTCGATCGTTGTACCATGATATATATAATATACCATTTCATTCAGATCTTTCTTTCAGTTCATACAGAGTTCTCGAGGCGGTGGTGTTTACGTGTTTCATTGTTACAAACAGACAAGTCTTTCATTCAGAGATACTGTAACAATTGCTTGATGGCTGTCGTTAGTGATTTCTGAATATTTACATTCCATTCTTGTGAGGGTCATGTAAGGTCACGTCCTATGTGAAACATACATTTAATGAAGCAGGGTCATTAAACTTTGTAATTATCCATTTCATTACAGTTTCACGAACATCAAAAACATGAAAAATATTTTGTCAAACAAAATTATATTGGAACCTTTCTGACAGGGTCCACTTTGATGGAATAATCACTGGACTAATTTGGAAAATGCATAGATTAAATAATTTTTCACAAATATTTGGGGTCACGGTAATTTAAATATTGATAATTTAGAGTTTGACTTAATAAAATCCTTTGCTGATGATTTAGGTAGGCAAGGTCATTATTATTAATATAATTTTGTTACATATTTTATTATAAAAATCATGTAACTGTGTCAATCAAACAATACAATTATTAAGACAAGTCAATTCAGAAGCATCAAATAAAAATAACTTCATTCATTTTTTGTATTCTCGCTGACTGGATGTCATGTTTACAATATTTTAAAAGACATAAGCAAAGTAGATGCACTCTCTGTTAGTCATTGCCTGGAAACCAGAAGGTTTTTGGTCAAGGGTGTTATCGCCATAGAAGCAGAGGAATTTAAAGGAAAAAATGGAGAGAGGCAAGGAGTTTAGTGCTTCTCTAATTATTAGGTGTCGTCACTCAAAAATCAAGTGTAATAGATATTATGCTTTGCACCTGTGAGCAGGGTTTGTACGACTTGTATGACTACCCTACTAGCCAGTCTAACTCTTAATACGTATCCTGCCTGATATAATCATGGCCAACGAGTAGAACTACCTTTTCAAATCAGAAAAGCGCTTAACTGAAGATGGTTCAAAGTCAATCCAGCCTTTCGAGAGAGATGGCAGAGGCAAACTTATAAAAGTACTAATGGAAAATATGTACGTTAAAAGAAAACGCATCTTGCAGAAATGATTAACATATAAACCCAAATAATTTAAACATCTTAAATGACACTGTAGTATTGAAAAAAGTTTGTGCCAGGTGGTTGTAGAAAATTATTACATCGCATAGTGAAAAGAGGCAAGTGTTAAATCTGAATCTAAAATTAGATGTTTGGTTTCGAAATATCGAGTCTATATAAAAATACAACTTTATGTAACACAAAAAATCCTCAAAACACCTTTATAAAATCGAATCTTTTTTCGACTGGATGTGGACTGCATTGGAGTATTTTAGAAATTACGAAAACCTTAATCTTGATTACAAATAAAATTTAAATATTAAATGGTAGATACTACTCTACATTAGTGCATGTCTGTGAAATACGTTTTCACAGTTTCCTTTCAAAATACTAGAATAATGCTGTGGAAAAGACAGGTACAATTAAACATCTCTGCATACAACAGATAAATAAAAACTATAGATGCTATGTAAGCCCGGTCTTTGCCAGCACCGGCCAGTCGCTGGTGTGCCCTGTTGCTGACAGATCCGGAGTACACCGACAAAGCGGCCGATGGCTTTCGCAGTGGTTTTAGTGAGTAGGGGCCTGCCCTGGCCGAGTCTCACACATCCCTTTCGGTCCCACCAAGGCCGGTTAGACGGCTCGTAAAAAGAGTTTCCCTGCGACATCAAAAAAAAAAAAAAACTAAAGATGTTGCTGCTTTTGGAGGGAATGTGTTTCAGTAGGTATAGGAAAAGTATATCATTGGCATGAAATAACCAACGTTTTCAAAAGAGAAAACGTTAAAAATAACTAATTACATATATAGTTACATAGCTATCATCACATGGAGTTCTTTTGACTTCATCAACTATTCTGTTAAGATTTACTTAATCTCTGACGGCTTCAATACTTACAACACGTCACTATGGAAATTTTATCGCACACGTTCCTCTCATAGTATAATCCGCACGAAAGGAACTTGGTAGGTTGGTATGTTACTGATTAAAGATTTTCTTATTTCAAGTACCATCATTATAACATTTAGGTGCATAAATAATATTACTTATATGACAATGGCAAAGGATTTATAATTATTGTTACATGTCAGAACACGAAAACTTTGTATTATTGCATAACAGTTTAATCTATTCAACATTTACCTATCATTGAGTGTTTAATGATGTGTGGGGAGGTCGTTATCATCAGCTGACTTTATCAAATCTTCGGAATCGAGTAATGTTCTTTGCCAGCGAGTGATGCCAAGTTTAGGTCTAAACAGTTCTAAATTCATTCTGAGGACGCGCCCACTAACGGACATCGTACAGAACTTGCCAAAATTACACGTGTTACAACAACTGTACACACTTAGCTACTATTTCAGAACACACACAGACACGCAGGATACCCCCTCTTATATCCAGTTTTAATGTTCGGTGTATGACAATAAAAAATATGATAATACTTTATGGCAGTGAAAGTCACGTAGGAAGAAAATATTATTTGAAACCCTGATACACACACACACAAACACTCTCTTATATACTATATATCTGAACATTTTATTTGGAAAATTTTGTTCAGATAGAGATGATTCATGTGTGTTTTTGGCAGTACCATAACATTGTGCATAGTTGTAATTCCTTTGGTCATCCGACTTCCAGAATAGATGTGACGTCGAGGGGTGTGTGATAGGATGTCTGGCGGTGGGTGAGCGGGATGTATGGGTGAGAGCGATGTGTGGGTGTAACGCACGTGATCTATCACACTTAACAGTTTTGATGACGTGCGTCTGTTGTTTTAATTGATTTAGAGCTCTTCACTACAGTCAGTTCTTACCAAGGGGTTCCATCTCGTTTCTAAGTGTACCTGAGGTTTCGGAAAATTCTGTCCTCTCCAGAAGGTCCGTTTTATTTTATGTCATGTCATAAATTTTTAATTATTCATTCCTCTCAAGTGACAATAATTTGGCATCGGTTTGATGGAAATTTCTTCATCACTTATTGTGAGTCTAATATAAGTAAAAAAAAAAGATTTGTATAAAATAGAGTCTATTACCGTGATGGCACTTACTGACATTATCTTAAAACAATAGGTATTGATGGAAAAGAAGAGCGTTATAGTTCATGTGAAAGAGCGTCTTCTCGTCCAAGGTTGATTAAAGGTAAGCAGTAATCTTTCAATTGCCGCGGAGTCAATTGGTCGTAAATCAACGGAACACTACACTCTCTGCGCTGCTCCCGTGAGCTATTCTCTACATGGACATTTTTAATACGTGGAATATTTTGACATATATTTAATTATGTTAATGTCATGACTTTGGTTCCATCTATTTTTGGTCTAACTGGGTGACCTTTAGTTGTCCACGTGTTGCTATCAGAATGCTAAGTTTGACGGGCGCTACGCTAGTTATACTGACACTTCAGAGACGGCTCACAGTCTGCTATCACTTCTCAAGGTCAACTTATTTTTGGTTATTACAAAGTAATCGCCTCACAGATAATGACGTGTGTCCAAAAACTTAATGAATTGGAAGAGTTCATTGGAACCTTTGTAACTTAAATAATATTTTGCTGAAATGTAATGCTTTTTTTGTACCAAATATTTGTAAGTGTTTTAGAATGGGTACAATACACGAGTGTCCTTGGCAGATTAAAAAAAAAGGAATTCGTTTTACCGCTACATCTGTTTCGTTTTTCACACCTGAATTGATTATAATGAATTATTGTGGATAAGAACACAGGGCAGTACAATGCTATTTTTTTGGCTCGATAACCGTTAACGGAGCCGCGTGCAAAATTTTGTATTTGATATTTTAAAACGACATTCCTCGCAATAATTCTTAAATTAGACTCGTCAAGAGTATGTGTGACTCCTTCCAATCATTTGTTATGATCTACAAAGACGCGCACCGTTCACTAAGCTCCCCTCCACATGTCCTGTGCTCCGTCAGCTAATACCAACCACTCCTCCACAGGGCTGGTCCCTGACCTTCTTTGAAGGTGACATTCTAAATTCTTTCTCTTTTGGTACGTTTCAGTTAGCAGCAGTGCCACTATTGTTGACTTCTTTCCATTGGTTATTTATTATAAATATTTGATACTCAACAGCAGTAAAAAGTAAAATTGTTTATCAAATCTGTATTTAATAACATTTCATAGTTTACTTTTGTAAATACAAACGAGTTTTAACTTTCTGTTAATATTAATTCACATGTATTTTTAGTTACAAGTAGTTTAGTCTTTTACAATTTTTCTTTAAGTTGGTTTTGGCGAGTCTCTATATATACAGACGGCCAGTAGAATCGAAAATACGTTCTTTAATATTTATATTACAAAGGGGATCCATGATTACTGGAAGACCAATTAGCCAGGTCTGTTCCCCTCTCCGGGACCCCAAATCCTTATTTAAGTGCCGACTATCAAATCATCGTATGATTTTTATATGAGACTAAATATATGTAACTTTTAAAAAACGTATGCAAATTAATTTCACACAAAATCATTTCAGTTATTTTTAGATTCCACGAGGCGTCTTCAATTCAGTCGAGTCATCATTAACTCATGTTTTCTAACCGAGTTATAAAATCGCAGACATTGTAATGTCAGTCGTATTCTGTCGACGTTGTACAATATATGTACCATTATAATTATTTGCGATGTTTACGTATTCATTATATAATAAAAATGTTGCAACCGAAGTCATTAAATCTTGTAATATTTAGATCGGTTCCAGTTTTCAAAAAAAAACTCCGCTCAGGTTAAGAGTGACATCGTAGTAACTCGAAGATTGCTTTCACTACGCCTCTGAAAAATAATAGATTAATATTTACAAAACATCTTATTACAGCTCCTACAAGAGATTATAAACATTATTTAAAATTGCTTAACTAAATGAAATTAACTTTTTTCGGATATACTACGCGTGCTTTATTTTTAGCAAAAACTACATAGTCCCGATGTTTCAGTTACATTTCAGCAACCGTGATCACGGGCACATCTCGTCTGCCCGTGATCACGGTTAAAGCAGCTGGAGTTTTTACGCATAATATATTTTATATAAGTATATCTACCAGATGTGTTGTGATAAAAAATATAATTTTAAAGTTAATATTATAAAGTCACTGGTGGCCTAGTGGTTTAAGGCCCGCCTCTCATGCATGAGGGCGCGGGTTCGAATCCCCTCAAGTACCAATGTGATTTTTCCGAGTCATATGTACTTTCTAAGAGTATTTAGACACCACTGACATACGGTGAAGGAAAAGATCGTGAGGAAACCTGGACTTATAATTTCCCAATTATAATTTTGAAATCACCAACCCGTCTTGAGCAGGCGTGGTGATTAATGCTCAAAAACCTTCTCCATGTGAGAAGAGGCCTTTGCTCAGCAGTGTGCTCTGATAGGCTTTAATTTATTTTTATTTTTACTTATTATAAAGTATAATCCAATATTAATTGTTATAATGTTTATTTTCAGCGCTTGCGACCTGTTCATGATCGCGTTTCTAACACAATGATCCACCTGTGGAGACGGACGCCCTGCAGGATCATCAGCACCTTCCTCAATACGTAGAGGAGAGGATCGTCTCCTCCGCCTGCGCCTGCTGCACCTGCTGCACCTCCTCGTTGTGATATTAGTGTATTTAGCTAAGTGCCATAGTGATACTGACAATGAAACTTATAGCTGTAATGTTAGTGGCCATGGAGCTGGTCGCCGGGGACCGCACTAAGCTACCGCCCACCTGTGATAGGTGAGACTCACTGATACACATCATCACACATCATCACGAACACATCATGTACCAGTTGTTCCAAACACCAAAACTTCCTCCAAACTGATCTCACATCTGATGAAGTTCAACGATATGTTCGCAATATCAAAATATCAAAATACTGTTCATAAATGAATGTTACGTGTTTAGTGTCCTTTAATGTAACCACTAAGTAGAATAGTGTGCTGGATCTTAGTAGTTTGCTGAGATAGGAGACAAAGAGCTCAAACAAATCCTTTATTATAAATGTAACATGAAAGAAATAAAGACGATAAAATAAACGAAAGGAGATTTAAAATGTTATAAGAAAGTAATCTTAATAGTATTTATTTATAAAGTAGTAATTATTAATATTGTTAATTTTTAATTTCACATGTTTTGAGTAATTCCTTTAAAAATGCTCGAGATCTCTTTATATACAATTTGTAACATTTAATCCTACAACAACTAAGATAACATACTTGCTGTTATATATGTATCAGTTCATTTAAAGTAAAGGCTGCCTAAAACAATATTACCATTATAGACCGGAACCAAAAAAAAAAATGGCATTTTCTTATTGTAAAGAACAAAGGACGATTTTTTTTTAATATTAACATGCCACGGAATGTTAGGATGGATTGATCTGTACGGTGCAGAGATTGAAACGAAACCGAGGCGACTGAACAACGTCTAGGTTTGAATAAGATCTCGCACAAACTAAACTAAGACGATAAATATATACGAACACTTTACCGGAACTGCTTGAGACCTTGGACGTAGGAAGAGTGTCCGTCGGTGGGTACATATAACGTTACTACTGACCAGGTGACTGTCAGTGTTGGAACACAGCCACACAGTGTTATGTAAGGGTATGTTAGATATTGTTAGTCAGAACATAAAGCAGATCGCTCACAGTGCTCGTTATTTATATTATGTACTACTAGAACCTGACGTATAAACATGACGTATGCCATAATTTTGTTTCAATTTAGAAAACGTTATAGTCTGAGAAGTATGTGTGACTGTACAGTACACAATGTTTTTTGTAATAATAAAAACCATTAAATTTTAAGATTACACGATGAAGGAAAATGAAGGTAGTCTTAGGTTCCAAGCGGATCTCCTTTACGTATTCCTTGGTGTATTCAACATGTGCAAATAATGTTTACGAGAAACACCAAGTCCCTCTGGGAGTACCATCACAATAGAACACAGATAAAGATCAGATTTTAATAACATTTTTATGATAGAAATAATAGTACTTATTTATGATTCCGATTGTTTTCAAGGACCTCATTATATAATTACAATAAATGTTTTATAATGCTCGTTTCTGTCCTCTTCAAAGATTGGATGCTTAATACATACAATAAATATGATCAGGAAAAGAATGCCAACTAAAAATGTTAGAAACTGGATTGACACTCGCTTACACTATACAATGAATGTTATTGATGCGTCTTATGAAATGATTTTATATTATTCCTTTCAAAAACACATAAACTACATATATGTACATATGTCGTAGAGATGTAAATGAAATCACATGACGTCTGTGTTCCCCAAGGATGAAGGAACAGACTTTAGGAACAACTGATACAAATATTAATTAAGATTTTTCCCTAGCGTGTACTTTGTGTTTCTAATGTAATCTATTTTAACTCGGTATACTGATGTGTTACTTGTGTCTAGTATGATTTACTGCCACGGACCGCTGCTGGACACGGTCCAGATGGCGGGCCTCTACAAGGACTCCAAGACCTTCGTGGATATGAAACTCAAGCTCTCCGCCAACATCACCATGGAACACTTCCACGAGATGATGGCCAGGTAACGACACCTCACGACACCACAACGATAAACATTGACGGTGAAGCTGATCGCTATATGTGTTCCCAGGACGAGTGACCGGCCGACCAAAGCTGACATTCAGGAGTTCGTAGATAATAACTTTGACCCCGCCGGCTCCGAGTTTGAAGAGTGGAGACCAACGGACTGGAAGGACAACCCAGGTAAAAAGGAATTATTGACTTGTAGCTTTTCATGTAAACCCATCGGATAATGAAAATTCCATCGTATAGTCGCGCTAAGTTTAAAGTTCGTATTTACTTTTCCACAAGTTCAAGTTCCCACAGTGACCGCTATCGGCCACTGTATTTGAAATCAAACAGACAATTAATAAATTGATTTGGTAAATATATTCAAACAAGAGTAGATAACATTGTACGTTCACTAACATTAATAATTCGTTACGAAAATAAATAAAAAGATAAATGTCGATAAGAAACTTGTTTAAAAACAAACAACGAGGGGTAATTACTGATTTTCCATACTCGATCGAGAAACCTTCTGAAGCGATCAAGACACAAACTAAGAATGCTTTATTTTTTTGTTTTGATATCTGTCAAATTAACAATACCTATCAATGTACGATCTTATATTAGATCTAAACTGTTAGATAAAGCAGTTTTTTTCTAATTCATGGACACGAACGGGATCGGAACCCAAAACCCCCTGGATATCGCGTTCCAGCTGTTCCGGTGGTTTCAAGTTCAATCTTGGTCGCGTCCGGTCATAATTTCATTCTCCATTTTATTTTGGTATATATCTTAGTGTCCAATAATAGCCTGATCGTTCCAGCATTCCTGTCTCGTATCAAGGACCCTCTGTTCCACCAGTGGGCGTCTGACCTGAACGCTCTGTGGCTTCAGCTCGGCAGGAAGATGAAGGACGACGTCAAAAACAACGAGCACCTCTACTCCATCATATACGTACACAACCCGGTCATAGTACCAGGTATTATAATGACATGCCAACAAAAATAATACTGACACAGTCAAATATTTATCGGTTTTCACGAGTTTATAACATCTGTGGCCTGTCCACACTTCAGAAGATATGTTCAAGTCGTATTAGAAATATTTATCATTAACATTAAAAGTACTAAGAAAGTAACATGGATGTCAGGTGGTAGGTTCCGGGAGTTCTACTACTGGGATTCCTACTGGATCATCAAGGGTCTGCTTCTGTCGGAGATGAGGTCTACCGCCATGGGGATGATCTCCAACTTCCTGGAGATAGTCGACAGGTTCGGGTTCATACCTAACGGAGGACGGATCTACTATCTCATGAGGTAACGGATTATCTTTTTCACATAATCCTTAGTTTTAATATAAATTTGTAAGTTTTTTATAATTTCATAAAAACATCTCAGACAGTCGCTAAGACCCTGGAGAAATACAGTGAGTCAACTGTGAATAACTGTGAATCCTAGGAAATTGACACCTTTCACAATAAAAACAATATAAATGAAGACAAAACAATAATAAAAATACACTTCTAGAAGTTGGTGGAGTTGGAATCTTAGAAACTGTATCACTCCTTTCTCTTGGCGACTAAGATTTACGAGGTGTTGTTATTATTTTTCAGTAACCTCGCTTTGTAATTCTAACCACATGAATTACGAAACTGAGACTTTTTTGGGAGCTCCTTAATGAAGTTTATATTAACCCATTTCATAGATCCCAGCCTCCGCTACTGATACCGATGGTGAAGCTGCTGATGGATGATTTCGAGGACCTGGGCTTCCTTCGGGCACACATACACACGCTGGACAGAGAGTTCGAGTTCTGGATGAACAACCACACGGTGACTGTTGACTACGATGGGAAAAAGTGAGTTCACGACACGGAAAGTGAGTTAGGAATTCAACAGTGATAAGTTTCTTCATGGCTCTGTGACGTTACAGGTATCAAATGGCTCGATACAACGACATGTCTCAAGGTCCGCGGCCGGAGAGTTACAAGGAAGATATAGATTGTGCAAAGTGAGTTAAACGCCATACATCACACACTACTGATCTGTTCTCACTGAGATACCTCTTCCGTGACGTCATATTAGTCAGGTCATGAGATACAGTTATTATGTCAGTTTGTCAGTATGTGTATGTTCTTTCGCTTTCACAGACATCTGGATAGTCGTGAGCTGAAGGAGGAGCTGTACGCAGAGCTGAAGGCTGGCGCGGAGTCAGGGTGGG
This sequence comes from Danaus melanippus, assembly GCA_010014825.2. Classification (NCBI taxonomy): domain Eukaryota; kingdom Metazoa; phylum Arthropoda; class Insecta; order Lepidoptera; family Nymphalidae; genus Danaus; species Danaus melanippus. The sequence goes on from JAAAKD020000172.1 coordinate 1,220,028, forward strand.
ACTTCTCCTCCAGATGGTTCATACTCAACGGAACCAATAAAGGTATCCACTGGGATCAATAGAACACTACCCTCAAAACTGTACATATTGTATCTCCAGGTGTCACGTGTCTGTCACTTGTTGAACTATTAAATACCGCAGGGTTAGCGACGTCCTTCTAATATAAAACGTGTATAATCTGTGTAGGTAACCTGACGAACCTGAAGACTCGCTCCATAGTCCCGGTGGACCTGAACGCCATCTTGTGTTGGAACGCTGGTCTGCTGTCAGAGTTCCACGCGAAGCTTGGGGACACCCCCCGGGCCGATTACTACCGAGAGGTCAAGGCGCGCCTGCTGGAGGCCATCGAGAAGGTATCTAGAGCTACAGACAGATTACAATTAATTATTCTAAAGAAAGTACTTGGGTCTGTGTGTGTATTGGTAGTTTGGTACGAGCGGCTAGCGTATCACATACGAACATTACTTGATGTTGAGACAGTTCAGTATATGACTTGAGACGGATGGATCGTTTGTCCGGTTGTTATCGATTAAGTTAAAAAACATATTTACTGTTTCACGTAATTGTGATTTTCTTTGGTTTTATAGCATTTTAACTATAGTATTACAAATGGTCTGGTGTTAGTATGAAGAATGTAACGTGTACTTAAAATTTTCTGAGCAAACAAATAAATGTGTTGAATTTCAAAACTGTTAATGAATAAAATAAACTAAATAAAAATAAAGTTTAAGAGTGTTATAATTGTGTATAAGAAGATAAAAAACCACATATTTTCAAAATGATCTTCTTGTCCTCTTGTTTTAAACTAGTATTTTTTAATGACTTTGTTCGGTCAAACTTACGAATTCGGCTAAGAGATAAATGTATTAGAAGTGTTAAAATAACATATGCGGCACCAACATCTATAGTCTCTGTCACGTGACTTCATACAACATGTAACTCTTATGACGCGTCCGGCGGCAGCCACAGCGAATGTCAGGATAATTTAGATCCTATATCTTATTTTAATGTTTAAGCTGAATCGCCGTGAAGTTTAATTTAATTCATATTTTGGTGATACATACATCCCATCATCCGCACCGCCGTCCATCACATGAACAGTCCTAATATTAGTCGTGTGTCCGTGGCCAGGTATTGTGGCATGAGGAGGTGGGCGTGTGGCTGGATTTCAGCCTGGAGTCGGGCCGAGCCAGGGACTACTTCTACCCCTCCAACGTGGCGCCGCTCTGGACCGGCGCCTACGACCGCGCCCGGGAGGAATACTACGTCAACAGGGTCATCAACTATCTCGATAAAGTCAAGGTATGCTCGATACTTAGTGTTCCGTACCTACTGGACACTTGTCTAAAACTTTGTATGAAGGATAAAGAGAGAGAGAGAGAGAGGATGATAACACTCTCCACACTCTCGCTGTGTTCTTATCACTATGATGTAGTCAAAACGTGGACCGAGATTAACAGGGAATTAACTTGAAGAACTTACAATAATCGTTAGCAGTGTTTGTATATATGTTGTGTTTGAAGGTGGACATTTTCGAGGGCGGCATCCCGGCGACCTTCGAGCACTCCGGGGAGCAGTGGGACTATCCCAACGCCTGGCCGCCGCTACAACACATGGTGGTGGAGGGACTGGCGGGCACCAGGCACGCCACCGCCAACAGGCTGGCCGGGGAGATCGCCGCCAAGTGGGTGCGCTCCAACTTCGAGGTCTGGAGACACAAGACCGCCATGCTGGAGAAGGTACGTCAGCGGTCACTAATACAGGAATGAAAAAGATTACAGTGATGTCGGATGTGATGTCCCCTTCCATCTATAGCGTGCAACCAGTACCGATGAACTGTTTCTTTTATGGTTTGTTAAGTTTTCTTAACGAATAATAATTTAAAGGTAACATATCTGGCGAGTTCGGATCTGATTCGTTAAATAATTTTGTTCTGTATGTGTGTATGAGTGTGTGTGTGCGGTTGTTGAGTGTGTGTGTTTGTTGCAGTACGACGCCACAGTGTTCGGCGGGTTCGGCGGCGGCGGCGAGTACGTGGTGCAGACCGGCTTCGGCTGGACCAACGGAGTGGTGATGGTGCTGCTCAACAAGTACGGAGGTGAGTCACGCTCGTCACGACACACAACGCCTTATACATATATACATAAAGTCGTCATTTGCTTCTCACGTCGACTCTCATAATAATGTATTGTTTTTTTTTCTTGAATCATTCGTCGGAGAAGTCGAAGCGTTGGGTGAGTCTCATTCATCACTAGACAGTAGAATGTTGACGCTTCATATATTATTCGTATTTCTTTGTTCCAGTTACATTATCTCCATAACATGAATAGATATGTTTACTGTATTATTTTTATATTTATATCTATTTCGATATATGTACATAACTAATCTGTTTTTTCAATACACTGCATGTTTATTATACATACATATACACTCACTGTGGGTATCTCGACGGGCTTCGTAGTTTTCACGTTTTATTTCATTCGGTGCGGGATTAATCTTACAGTATCTATTGCATAAGTATATGTTTTCAATACTATTTTTTTTTCTTCACATCAATTAGTTCCTAGCCGGTATCAAGTAGTCCTTTAAACACATCTCACAATAAGTGTCGTTTATCGATGGCAAACTACCCGCAATTAGTACAATAATTGTTTTCACTAGCTCTCCTCTCTGACAATGACATACTGGTTAAATACTAGTGATTTTCAAATATAATATTATATTTTTCTTTTGGTTATAAGAATTTTAAACGCAAATAAAATGTAATGAATCTGTCATCCGATTTACCAAATATCGAAGACTCTCGGAGTCCTCAGAGCCCACTGGTGACGAACGTCGTAACCGGTGGTGTGTTTGACAGATTGGTTGTCGGCAGAGGACGTGTTCGGCGAAGGGGGTGAGAACGGCGGGGGGGGGGGGGGGGGGGGGGGGGCGGGCGGGGGAGGGGCGTGGGGGGGAAAGGGGGGGGGCGCGGGGGGGGGCGGGTACTCTAAAAAAAAAAAAGAAAGGGTAGGACGAAGTTCACGGCAGATGAACCGGTGACAACGAGACCGCGTTGACACGACCCACATACAACCTCAATACGGCTCACTGTCCCTGGTCGGCGGCACTCGACNNNGCGGGGTGCGGCGAGTGGCCGGTGGTGGGGGGGGGGGGGGGGCGGGGGGGTGGGTGGGCGTGGGGGGGGGGGGGGGGGGGGGGTGGGGGGGAGGGGGGGGGAGGGGGGGGGGGGGGGGGGGGGGGGGGGGCGGGGGGCGGGGGGGGGGGGGGGGGGGGGGGGAGGGGTCGCCACCGCACTGCTGGTGGTCATGGCGTCGCTCGCAGCCGGCACGCTCGGGTGAGGTCGGTATCGAATTCTTTTCTATTTACATTTATTTATATCATTTGTTTATTTATATATCGAGTAAGCTAAGGTGATGTTCATGTACATTAGTTGTCGATGTGATGAAACAGTGCGAGGAACCATTGGGGTGTCGCTCTAAACAAAACTTAAAGGTCCCCATCGATATCTGTGCCAAAAAAAAATCAAGGTGAATTGGTCTCTAAAATTATTTTCAGATTGTTTGCCAAAAATCATTGGTGATCATTACAAACTGTTCCTATATTTCGTTGTTATGTGTTCCGGAGTAGAACCCTCGCGAGTCAGTGGAATCTGTATTCTGCAAGTTGCTGAAGACCAGCCTCGACGTTCACTTTCTGTTATTAGTGTAGGAACTTGTAATAATCATCACCTAACGTTCAGCAACCAGATAACAAAACTCTTAACTTACTTCAGTGCTTTACTGGTGTATCCGGAACCAACGAACCTGGAGTCTCTCCTCCGGAACTGGTTCACATTAGAGAAAGATCATGAGAACAATTTCGGGACGTAATGATTCACCTAAGTCCTTACAACTGTAGTCATGTCGGCAGAAATCTTTGATCATTGTTCTTTGACTGGAATATAATATTTTTTTACGATATCGACTATGAAGGGACTTCATTGCAACTTATTCCTGTGAAGCTTTATCTCCTTGGAGGTTTAACGTCCATGTAAACTCTGATTCCTTCCTCCCTTCCCTTCCTATGAACCATTTTGAAATGACTACATGTTTTTCTCTCTTGTTTCAGATTATATTCTTTGGTGGTTAAAACCTATCGTTAAGCTGCAGATGCTGATGTAAGATTATTCATTTATTACTTGGATAGAACGAAAACTAACTCTAGTTCACATTGTATGGGAGGCGCGTGGATACAATATGTTCCTGAGTTTATTTCATAATAATGTGTTTGTATGTTTATATAAGAAATATTTTTATTATTTATGTAAATTCCTAAAGAATATTAGATATTAACTGTAGAACCATGTGTAGTTACCGAATAAATATATAACTGGCCATCCTACATCAATTCACTTGAGACGTAGTCCCGGTCAGGGACGTGCGGACTCGTCCGAACACGATTATGGGCGCGGATACATATCCCGTGACGGATGTTATGGATCAAGATCCGATGAAATCCTTTATCTCACCACTATTGATGATTTTTATTTTTCGAATCAAACGTGATTAATGTCATCATTCAACGCTTTTTTGTTTTGTGTTTTTAAATAAGCTATTTGTCTTTAATTAGTAAATTAGCGAATAAATATCCACTATAATTGAAACGGATACTGATCCCTCATCCCTGTCTGGTAAATCCTTCATCCTACATTCTACCGAGTGTAGTGATGTAAGGAGAGAGTTCGTGATGTATTTATATGAACATTTTACAACTATGATATACAAGAGTTACCACTACAACTAGATTAATAACAATATTTTAATGTTAGTGTAGTTTTAGGCTTTTAGAAATAGAGAATTAATATTTAAGGTAGTTTCCGTTTTTTATCAAAAAGTTTAAAGACACCTTCGTTATGTATTATAAAAGTATCTGATATTATTTAACCGTACTTAATATGTATATATATATATCTCATCGTCTTCGTCGTTCTTCATAATACATATTATTTCAAGCACTCTCGCGTTAAATCCGTGGATTGTAATGAATGATTCAATCATATTTTTATTCATAACGACGAGTCGTGCTAGGTATTTTTCTTTTGATATCTCGTACGTAATCCTGTAAGGTGTACGTGAGACGTGTGCCGCTAACAAGCCCCATCTCGTCTCCTCGTAATCGTGTACATCTCATCCCGTTCTATAAACCCATTATATTTAATTCCAACTACATATGTTTGTCCCCCGACTGTCCTCGCTTCGCATCAGTTCACTATGGAACTCCTACAATGTAACATTAAGGCAATCGTTAGGGACAGCGGCATTTTTTGGTTCCGCAGATGTTGTTTTGATGTGTACAACAGAAAGACACACTAACTGGCACATGTATATGCATCAACAGGGTTATTGAAAATAAAACAATAGGAGTTATGGTATCTTCATATAATTCTGTTATCAAACATCTCAAAGGTTTATAACCGACTTACATTAATGATGTATGTACCTACCGTTCATTTATACTACGTATTTAATAAAGGATATCTCTTATTTTGAAACATTTATTCTTTCGATTAGATCCAATTAATTTTTCCTCTTAAATAGTTTCCATTGTTCGGTCGATTTACTGTCGACACGGGCTCCCACATAAATACAGACACAGATTTTAATCTATTCTTAGTAGGTAATGATGACGTCACTTACCTTGACAAAGACAGACAGGAAACACGCGCTGATGGAGTGGACCATCAGTCACTGATGGATAGGGTACTGGACAGAACAGTCGAGAGCTCATCTTACACACTAAGAGATCACATCCTTTGACTGGACGCGGAGACTTATCTGCATCCTCCATTATAGTGCAATAAACACAGACAGACACACATCGACACTAACACGTAAACTGGGATATCGTCTGTTACCATTCAAAAAGAGATGATGAACACAGAGAATGTTTATACATCCTGATGCCGTCTTAATGTATTACAATAAAAAACGCCTGTTATATTTCCATATATTTCTTTTTTTATTCAAGTTCCTCCAACATATAATATTATTGTATACGAACACATTACATAAACTCTATACACGGCTTACAACACAAAGTATTCCGGACTATCAAACTACGTAATATTTGTAACTATGACAGCCATACGAACCAAATCACCTTCAAAATCCTCCTGACTGTTTGACGTGAACTGGTCCCTTGACTCACTGATATGTGAAATACTATAAATAATACAGAGTTCCATGAACTCAGTCACGGTCAGCTGTCAAAAAAAAACCGCCACTCGAGGCACAGTTTGAAATGTGACGACATGCTCAAATTGTAAAAACAATGATCTCTGAACGATTTTTAATTTTAAATTCTCTTTCTTCTACGCTGGGTTTCCTAAGAAAAAACACTGTTTTATCTCGTATGTGGTTTTCCTTCCTTAATAACATATTATTTGGTATTAAGTTTTGGAGCATATGACGCGGTATTTGTTAAGATTCTTGTGCAAATATAATTACTTAGTCCAGCGTGCTTGGTCCAAGTAGGAATCATCTCGCTACATACGAACCGTTAAGAGTTTTTATTCAACAAACTTCTAACGTTATAGAATTAACATAATTCGTTGAATGTGACACGGAAAACGTATCGTTTGTAGTGTTAGGATGCAAACTTGTACTAAGGACACAGACGTATTTCTAATGTCATGCGTTTTCAAGTTAACACTGATTAATTGCGAGATAAGAACTAGCTTGTTTCATTGTCCTGCCGTGAAGGTTATAACTTTCTGGTATATTTTTCATAATTCAAAATCTAATACTTACCATGTTACCATTATTATACAAGATTTTAAGTTTGCTCTTTAGAATAGCAGTTCCTTTCAGCGTGTCAGTCGTACGTGTATACATTGAACACGACTTTGTCACAATCACACACGTATTTTCTCCTCTGCGGAGTATTTCTCTCTCGATGTATTATCTCCATTATTTGTGAAATTATTGTCAGTTAGGTCGTGACGTCATCCGTTTCATTATTTTTAATGCCTCTCTAATGACGTGTGGTGTTTTTCATAAACCCCAGCGTGTCATATTCTTCATTATCATGTAAATTATTTCAAATCTCTCGTCCCCTGTACCATTACATCCATTTTTATATAAGGTTATTTATTACCCCACACGTTGTTTTTTTTAATTTTCAACAATTTTTTTCCCTCTCTTTAACAAATTCGTCTTTATTTTATATATTTTTTATATAATTTATCGTGAACATTTCCTCTGTACATTACATAATCTTCTTAATTATTACAATGACATCTATATTTGAACAAGGATGTAAGAGTATTGTGTGCGTACACATTGTCGTCTGAAGGTGTTAAATGAAACCAAGAAAAACGTAATATTTATTCAAAATCACATACAAATAATACATAATACTTTACCATAGCTTTGAACCTAATAAGAAAATAAATATTAACATCTGTTATACACTGGTCTGTGTGTCTCACCCTTCGGAGGTTCAGGTACAAATGTCTCTGTAATAAAAGTAACTCATTGAGGCTTCAGAACCCTTAAAGCATATATTTTACATAAACGGTCGGTGTTCGTGTATTGAGATCTTGCAAACGATTTTAAACACCGAGGCGGGAAACTATCACAGTCGCCTTTGACTCGAGGCTGCGTTTTTTGCCTTTCATTCTTATTAACGGCTTTAATGAAACGCGGATATATATAAAAAAAATAATTTAGAAACGATAATGATTGACTTTGAATTACTTCGCTTTATTAAAAAATAAATTGTTGGTAAAAAGGGTTTCACTCACGTAATATGATATGGGTAGATCTTAAAAGTCCTCGCTGATAACGGAATATTTAAACAATAGAATGAATACTGATGACAAGTGTCCGTGAGGACCGTCGTGGACTGACTGAGCAGCGAGGACTGAGTACCGAGTACTGAGGACCTAGCAGGGCGGGGGCCGAGGAGTGTAGCGGAGCGTGTCGCTCGGTCAATTATCTCACCTTTGTATACAAGTTGACGATAACCACGATCTCTAAAATAGCTGTAAATAGTTACAACAAAAAAAGGTTCCTTACATAACTGTTGTTGGGTTCAGATCTACTTCCACACAAATTATACTGCGGAAAGTTTTGCGCGCCGTGTATTTATCGACCTCGGTGTCTCTAACTTTGGTACTCGACTAAGGAGAAACAAAAAAGGAAAAAGGGTGGTTGTTAACCTGTATGTTTGTATTGAGCGTGTTTTAAATATTGATCCTGACAGGAAAAAGGAAGAGCTCATTATAATGGTCATTAGATTAAAAATTCGGCTTAATCTAAATTTATACTGATATTATAAAGAGGATTTTTATAGGAGGAGGAGATTTTTATTTTTATATGTAACGAATAAACTCAGAGAGTACTGGACCGATTTTAATAATTCTTTTTTCAAGGTTCTTTTTTTTTCTTTTAAAAGGTTACAGTTTCCTTTAAAAATATCCTTTGCCCAAACAATAAATAAATCCCAGGGAGAAACTTTTTCCATAGTTGGTATCGACTTAATGAAAGAGTCCTTTTCCCACGGGCAATTGTATGTTGCACTTTCTCGAGTAGGATCTCCTGAAAATCGATACGTTTTGTTGCCAACAACAAATACCACAGCCAACGTAGTGTACAGGGAGGCTTTAAGATAAGCATACAATTATTTTCTAATCTAGTGATTCATGGTCGTTTTAATTAGCATGCTTACAACTTAAATATCTGTACCTATATATATCTACTCGTGCGAAGCCGGGACGGGCCGCTAGTTTTTAATAAAAAGAGTAGTCAAGCAAAAAAATGATAAGTGTTAACATAATTTGAGGAAGCATTACGGTTTATCATAACAATATCCACATTTATACAATCTCTTTACGGTATTATTGTATATTAATGTATTGTTTACTGCTCTGACGTGTTTTATGACTATTCTTCTCCATTTTATAATCGTCTGTCATAAACAAGTTTCTAGAACACAGCACATGACGTCCCCCGCGTAAACAAATATGAGTTTTATTATCTTTTAGTCAACACATAACAGGTTTGGATATTAAAAAAAACGCAGGTGTCACATATGACTGAGGTTCTTAATAGTTAAAACTATAAAACTACGCATTCGGTTAAGTAAACACTTCTGGACACTTTCTGTGATGACTACATCTCAGTATCGTCTCAAAATTATTTGTCTATCGCATGTCGCTTTGTCGCCGGTCGAGGGTTAGGTTATGTTAGAGTAAAAGGCACTGTTCAGAATTCGACTTGGTTGGCATAAGCTGACCCTGAAGAGTGTATTTTTTCTAGATATTGGATTTTTTTATTTGTAATTTACGTCTGTTATCTCAATATTTCTAATAATTTCTAATACATATTAGTCATAACGATATTCATTTTATAATTATTGAGTTAATGCAAACGCGATTATAATACTATATGGAATAAGTGTTAAGCCGTTATCAGACTCTTTCATGAACCATATAAAGAATATCACCATTATATTAAGTATCAATAAAAAAACAGATCCGTAAAGATGACGCATACCATACCACAATTACTGAAAAGAGATATATGTACATTTATATATGCCAAGCATCTGGTTATAACTGAAAAGTTATTTTTATAGTAATAAAATGACGTGCATGTGTATTTCAGTGTGATGGTGTACAGGAAGCGTCGCGACTACACTCCCCTCGTCACAGGCGAGGACCTGAAGCTCCTCAAGCGCCCCTACACCGAGCTGAGATCCATAAACGGAGCCTCGGATACGAGACTGCGGTGAATATAAACACAGCTCGCCATCGACACACCTCTTATACCTCACTGACCAAACATAAACCACTTGACATATCGAAATGTCAGACATTACATCTGACACACGCACCGTAGAGTGTAGAGTGTAACCACGGACCGTTGGACAGGTCACACACAATAAGCTGCTCAACAGTGGACGCTCATCAGAAGTATACTATTAAAGTAATAATTTATAATTAGATTAAATATATCATAACGGCATCGAGAGATAAAACAAATCATTGTAACGAGGAAGGTTCTTCAGAGAAATCTGTTATAATTTAATGTAGGCGAATTGACGGAACTAATGTTATGTGAGGTTCTTTGAAGGTCAATTTGAACGGACAGAACTCAAGGAGTCAAAGGGATTTTAGGTAAAATTTTTCGGAGCTCATTATGTTAATACAACTCCGATCATAATAGAGCTTAGAATTTTTGGCAAATTTCATGTCTGGAATAGACAGACACTCGTACCTCCTTTACCGAGTCGTTGGAACATAATTTCTAAGTTAACATTTATTGTTGCACTTTATATTTAATACGACCTTTGTGATCCTGAACTGGTATGCAACTTATATTTCTAATGACGAGACATTTGCCAAAAAAAATAACTCCTGATTTTACGGTTAAGAATCACACGCGTATAGTACATTTCGACTGTCGCTGGCGACTTTTCGTTTTTGATTGAACCAACAAGATATTAAATATTCAGTGAACTTTTGTGATCTTCTGTCAGAAGAGTCGTGATGGTATGTCCCGACCTGGCTCAGCTGTGACCGTCGCCGATGATGTGTGTATAACGTAAAGCGTATATTAAGTGAACAAAGTCAGTAGTCACTGTATGTATAGTTTAGATTCGTATTAACAAAGTATTATTAGTGTAGATGTTAATCTTAGCTGTAAGTAGACCATTTCAACTGTACCTTGTAAATATTTGTTGCTCGCATTTATCTATGAAGGTGTGATTTTTAACCGTCTTCTCAACTTCGTGGATTCCTTCGTAGTGATTGTTATTTTATTTAATTTTGTTTATTTATTTATATATATATCTTATTCTCCTCGAGACGTATCTGTGTAATAAATTTATTATCAAATAAAATATTGAATCAATGGTGAGTTTTATTTTCGTATTCGTTGTGTGCGCGATGACAGCGCCCCTAGTGGCCACAACAATTCAGGACTTGTCATCTCTCAAATCATGTTAACTAGATGATAAGATATCTTTATGATTTTGATTTTCGACTAGTTTTTCAACGAAATTGAAAAAAATAGTGTAAAAAGTGAGTGTGTATATTATACCTAGCGATTTTCTTCCTCGTGAAAAATATGGATATTATAATACGTACGGGATTTGAATC
>JAAAKD020000172.1:1231276-1243748 GCA_010014825.2 Danaus melanippus
TATAAAGGAAGTTATAAAAATAAAGCAATTTGACACATGACAGCCCAGAATTAATTCACATTTCTGCCACGTCGTGCGCTACGATCGATTTGCCGTTCCCCACCACCCACTTCGCACATAGTCAATAGTCTGATATTATTATGTCCACAGAAATATACAACAATGCGTGATGCTACTGTTTGTTTTAAAGTTTCTGTCAAGTGATTCAACTTGATTTTTTTTACCTTTGATATGACAAAGTCAATTTATGAAAACTTTCGATCAGTTTCTTTATAATTAGTCTCAGTTGAATGTCAGTGGTGGTCTCATGCATGAGGGCGCGGGTTCGAATCCCGGCAAGTACCAATGTGATTTTTCCGAGTCATAAGTACTTTCTAAGAGTATTTAGACACCACTGACATACGGTGAAGGAAAACATCGTGAGGAAACCTGGACTTATACTTTCACTATTATAAGTTTGAAATCACCAACCCGTCTTTAGCAGTGTTGGCATTTATCAATTATTTTTTTAATCAATTAATTAATTTCATTAATTTTAATCAGATTAAATTAATCATGATTAGAATAATCATGATTAAAAAAGTAATCTTAATCATGATTATTGACGTTAATCATTAATCACTAATCATTAATTGATTAACTTGATTATAAACTAATACATCCATCAATGTTATTATTTCTATACAGGGTTACAGGGTAATATGTCACGATCCTTTTAAAGGGTTATAATTCAGGACAATAGCTATCAAATGATCCCCAAAATGCTTATGCAAAAGTGTATCGTTTTCGAGTTATTAATTTTTTAATATTTTTTTTATTTAAAGGATGTTTAAGATTCTAAAATTCAATAAAAAAAAATCAACGTATTTTCCCTATTTTTTTTTGTATTTCTTTCTAGGGTACATCCTAGTTAATAATAACCAGTTATAAAACAAAAAAAATCTTCAAGCATTTTTAAATTACAGATCCAAAACTGTACAACTTTTTGATTTTTAATTTCGATTCTTTAAGTTACTCGCAATTTTTTTGTATTATGTACCCCGACAAGGTTTTATTACTCTTATTCCTAAATGAGACAAAAGGAAATTAGAAAAAATGACGGTAAATTCCAAGGAATTGATAATAGTATTCCACAAACAGCTCTGGTTTATCTCTCCTTTTTTACCTATTACCCCTATTAAAAATAATCTTTAACTGCTTTGCATTGAGGTCCAAGCTAAGCTAACGCGAAGTACCTCAGCCCCAACCCCTCCCCGTACGTAGTTTTTTAATCAAAAATAAAATCAGGTAGTAAATCCGAAAAATATTAGTTTAATTTAAATGTATGTATAAGACTCTCAGACTAAGAGTTATTGAAACGATCAGGTCACTCTTAATTATAGCATTTGTAAAGGATGATAGGCTTTGATAGGCACTGTCTCATGAGGAAAGGAAGAGGTCTTTGCTGTCATGAGACAGTGTTCTGTACAAACTTAAGATTGCCGTGTGGTTACCCAATGGCCACAACGGAGGAACACTCCAGGAAGATTTCTTCCTTTATTGTTATGTTGACATTTTCTTGGTGATAAATAACTAGTCTATCATTTTGTATGTGATTAAAAGTAATATCACGGATATAGCAGACTTTCAAGTAAGCCAACATTCGGTCAATATAATTATATCTCAATTGAGCTAGAAGAACGAGCTAGGAGAACCTCCATCTCTCATTCATCATGATTGATGCTACGTATACTTTGCGTCATAGAAAGCAAACGACTCATCCGGTATCGCTGACATGATGTTATAGCATAGCTTTAATTCTACGGAATCTGAATCTGATACAGATTGGATCTTAATCTAAAGTTTGATACAATCGAATAAGTGAAGTAAATACAATAATGGATCGATGTTTCAATATGTTTGGCTGTTTAAGTCAGGAAATAGTTCTTGATAATGTAAGCAATTGTATTGTCGTGTTCAGTGTGTACAGTATTTATTGTGACCCCGAGGTGTACTCGTATATAATTCTAAAGGAGTCGTGTTGTATTGGCTTTCTGTGTATTACGTATAGTTATCAGTGTAATAGATTCAAATTAAAATTGACACACCAACAACAAAAGGAACTTGAAGCATTATATAGTGACTTTGGAAAACTTGTTAAATATAGATTTTTTGTGATTACAAACTTATAATTGGGAAATTATAAGTCCAGGTTTCCTCACGATGTTTTCTTTCACCGTATGTCAGTGGTGTCTGAATACTCTTAGAAAGTACATATGACTCGGAAAAATCACATTGGTACTTGCCGGGATTCGAACCCGCGCCCTCATGCATGAGAGGCGGGCCTTTAACCACTAGGCCACCACTGACTTACAAGTTTAGTAAGATATTTTTCTTTAATTTTTTTTTTGTTTCGAATTGACTGTAGCTGATAGCCCTAATGGCTTTCACAGCTTCACCGAGAGGGGTGGGTGGCCCTGATAGCACCAACCCGAATTAATGCGAGCCCGAAGAGCCTGACGGGGGATACGCCCGTCCCAAGGGTGCCTAAGAGGCCGATACTCATCTTAGGATGTCGTTGGAGTGGAGGAATTGATCGGATGATGGACTTCATGACATCCCCCGACGGCAGAAAGCCGAAGCGACGAGTAGGATTTTCGTTTACGTTACGATTGCAGGTTCACTTTTAGTTTTACGTACGTATATCAGGCCTTTCAAAGTCTAACAAGGGCAGCTATTCTCACGCACAAATAGACGGGTCGTGAAGAATCTTATTAATTAATCTTTTATTATAAATTTTTAACAACGTGAGAACATTAATGCTGAGGAAATTAACCCATTTGGGACCAAAAATAACTACAGAAGATAATTTAATGCAACTTTTATTATTTGCAAGATATTAGGGTACAAAAGAAAATTGTGAAAAAAATATTTTTTTATATGAAGAAAAGGCGTCCTAATATGGGGACAATGGTATCATGCGGTATGAAAACTCTCAATACATATTTATTCTACACATAGGGTCTTCAAACATAATTTACACTGCCAGCGAGCTTTTGCGTGACACACGGTGCGTCGTAACTGTTTTGCAAGCGTCCCGCAACTCCTGGAGTAACCCGTGGCTTGTAAAGTAATTGTCTAAGTAGGTTATGTGATCCGTTGGGTCTGTATTCAATTTCTCAAGAGGAGTTTTGACTACTCTTGAGCCTAAAAGTTCTTTACTAGGTGCACCTGCAGATTTGCCACAGTAAAAGTCGAAAACGTAACAATAGCCACATGAACTCGCCAACATCCAGTTTTTATACCCAAAACGAACAGGTTTGCCTTTTATGAACTGTTTTGCTGGATTACGGCCGGAGTATTTTATCATGGACTCATCTATTGATAGGTCTACATGAAAAGTACCACCCTGCAAAAATCTTTCTTGTAGCATATCAGCCAGCTGTCTAACTTTATACATTTTATCAGTAGTCCCCTGGGGAGCAGTGTTATCGCAAAAATGAAGTTTCTTTTTTATTTGTAGATATCGAGTACGAGACATAGCATTAGAAACAATGTTTACCTGACCTTACCTGTTATTTTGTGAAAAGTAAAGCTCAGAATTATGTACAATCATTACTAAACTATTATCATCATATAATTTCTCAAATATTTGAACAGGGTTCAGATTGTGTAATGGTGATTTTACATTTTCCTGTCTTAGTGAAACACCTTCTGCACCATAAAATACATCATAGGTTGGTTGGCACTTGTTGGCCAACGAGGTTCTTGATCTTCTACACGCGGGCGCTTACTTTGTAATGTAGACAAGGGCTCATCATCATCCTCATCCCACTGCGGAGAGCGATCTAAATTTTTGCGAACGAAAACCTCTATTCGCCCTGGAACGTCACGTGGTAAATCTTTTTTGCACGAGCTCATCCTCATCACCCTCTTCTTCATCGGTAAGACAGCTTGGTTCAGGTGGAATAGTGACTAATTCATACTTCTCGTCATCATCAGAGTTATTTACCAATGCCGCGAGAGCATCTTCTAGCCCCTTGTAGTCGTTAGATTTCGTGAACACTCGTTTCGACATGTCTATTACTACTGCTATGTGCCCGTTGTCCCCATTTGGGGACACCAACTAAAAATCGAAAATTTTTCTAAAATACAATGTAAAAATGGTTAGTTTTTTATGTAAATCCACAATTGAATAAACGGCAAGTAAAAAATATCCTCAACTGTATTTATTATTATATTCAATAAAGAAATAAATTTCCTTACGTTTTTGGTTATGATGCAATATGCAAAAACAAAATTCAATACCGAAAAATCAATAAATTCTGGAGCTAATTCAAGAGCAACAGATTATTTTCTAATAGTTAATACACTGACTTTTAAATTACTGTGATACAATACACGAATACCCTCATCATCAAAAAAATAACCTCGCTTATATGGCCTTACCCATATGGGAACGGCGCGGGCGGTCTCAAATGGGTTAACAGAATCATTTCGGTAAATATTGAATCACCGTAGAGGCAAATTTAAAAGGATTGTGTGATATAATATAATGTAACAGTTTTTTTGGATTCCACATAGGCTTTCCGGCTTTGTGTTCTAAGATTCATGCTTCTCTTAGAAGAGGCCTTATCCAGAAACCAAATTATAAATGTGTAATATTATTTAAATCAGTAAAATTGAGAATACGCATTTATGAACCTGAATTGTTCTATTCGCCATACCAATATCGCAATGGACATGAACTTGTTATCTTGTAAACTATGTAGTTGCACATTAAAGACGGCCCGAAATTCCCCGTTGTATATAGTAACTAAAAAGAAGGTTAAAAGGTATACAGGAGATTGTTCTGTAAGTCAAATTTAATTCAACAAATGTGTTTTTTGATAAATAGGATTCAGGATCATCTTTTAACATTGCTGCTTCAAAACACGCTAAGAGATTATTGACAGAAAGCGCTATAAAGGCGGGGGCAGTTAAAAAATCTAATAGCATACCAATCTCAACTGGAATCCTTGTAGTTGAATTAAATTTTGAGGATATTTATTATTTGCTTAAATAAAAGCTTGGTCTTTCACTGTTGTCATCATTACAGATGATATACTTAGTAGATTTCGTAATTCTTCATTAGGACTCCCTAAATTTTTATCGTTTAAAAGTGCTATATTACCGTCATATTGTGTAACTTGGAATTTGTAGGTATATTATTTGATTTTCGTCAGTAGACTTGCTAAGATACAACTATGGGAGATTCATCATGGACATAACTTACCATTTCTCAATTTCTTTCTCGTTTTTCTTTTTTCCAAACTAGAAATCACAATATTTCAAATAAATACTATCAACATCACTTGAACTTGTTAAGGATGGGCGCCTTTGTTTCCGTTTTTTAAGTATTCTTCGACACCGTCATTTAATTATTATAAATAGAAAGAGGTTTCGCTGAAGCAAAATTTATTAAAAGACCCTTTCGTTAAATTATTTGGCTTTTAACCACTTGCCAACTTGTGAAACTTATGAAAAGCGTTGCTTTAATGAAGAATATTACTGTTTTTTGTTTTTTATACAATTGATTAACGAGGAAAGAGGCGCCACCTATACAAAGAGTTTGTCCGTATCTACGAATGACAGAGTTTGATTGATTGACTCAATGTGGATAGCAGATACGAAAGAAATAAAACAACGTAGATCACCAGAAATAAACTGTTACGAAACACGTTTTCTAAATATAAAAATACTAGAATATACAACTTGAACATAGTCATAGATTAACAGGTCACCTAGAACTAACTTAACGATGTCGCTGTCGAAGTGCGCGCATCGTAAAAATTCGCTCTCATCATTTTTCTTCATCGCCCCAAAAGAAGTATAACTTCAATAAAGTTTATTGAAACAAAAAAAAATATAGATTAAAAGTATGCAGTACAAAAACAGGTACAAAATATTAAAATATACAGAACGAACAATAAAATAAATTATAGGGTACCTACCTCGATATTTCAATCAGAAATAAAAGATGTTATTCCTTGCAAGAAAGAAGCAAAAGACACTGCTTCAACTTACAAAATGGTTTTGAGAATTTAATAATTATGTATGTCGCCTCAGGAGTTATTCTGGCTGAAGAGCCAAGAGGACGGGACGACGTACAAGGGATCGTGGTGCGACTAAGTTTTATTATTTAGTGGACTTATATGGAAATAAGGTCAACTATAAGAATTTCTGAGAACTTTTTAGAAACTGTTTCTAAAACATAGAAATTATTATTAAATTTACTTCTTTTAAATGATAGAGGAAACGAACTATTTATTTATGAATAGTGTCGTTATATTAAAACAAGAATAACAGACGTTAATAACTTTAACTTAAGGAAAATGTGAGAGTTGTATCGAATTATTCTGTATCTTAATTTAATAAAACGCCTGTTGCTTTTTGGAACAGATGACGTATTGACATTTCAATAATCTGCTATACATCAGTAGATTTTATTAGTTTTTACTTTAAAATATTAATATGGATTTATTCACAATTATTAATTATTTAACTGTTCAAAACTTAAATGTGGGTAGACGATTATCTGCTAACTCACTCCACTTCCCTGATGCGGGTGGGGGAAGTTCATTTATATTGACAAGAGTCCAGTTTGGTATACTTGATTTCTAGCAGTCAGTCAGTATTCTGTTCACATTACTTTGTAAATATTTTCAGCAATTCGTAATATATATAGAGCTAAATTACAATGATGTATTAATTATAATTTCTTTTTTATCTTATTCAATCAATTACTAAACCGTAGTGGAGAATCTCAAAGTTAGTTTTGATAGCTTCAACATGCCATCAGCATTGACTCTGACAAAGATGTCAGCGGTTTAAATCTCCAACATATAAAACTAAAATAATTAATAAAATTGATTTTTATCGCACGTCATTTGGTAAGGGTGCAATAATGAGACTATACTAGCAAGAGTCCATTTAATTGAGTGTCTATTACAGTACTGAATAATAAAAATCAAATGAAATAGTATTTATACTTGGCACAAATCTCATCAATGAGACAAAAATCATTTCGCCTAATAAAAAAAACCTGGAGTGAGGGAAGTGTTTAATATCACCGTATGCAACAGTTTGATATCAAATGGTTCTGAATGATAACAAACACCAAATGGATCTACATCACCAGAGAAGGCTAAGGCAGATCAGTTTATTTTTTTTTTATATGATAGGGGGCAAACGAGCAGGCTAGCCACCTGATGGTAAATGGTCATAGCCGCCCATGAACACTCGAGGAGCTTGAAGGCTCCAGAGCGCGTTACCGGCCTTTCAGAAAAAGGTAAGCTCTCCGCTCGAAGCATCCTAAGTCGTAATGGATTGGAAATACGTTGCGAGGCAGCTGATTCCACAGGGTGGTGGTGCGTGGCAGAGAGTTTCCTTTGAAGCGCACTGTGGTTGACTGCCAGCTGTCAAGGTGGTGCGGATGGTATTGCAATAAAATTTTCAATTATTTATTGCAGCCTGTGACGTGCAGTTCGGTGATGAAATTCATTTGAACCACTGTACCTATAATGTCAATGTTTATGAAATGATTCCCGTATTTCTAATGGGATTCTGATGTATAATATGATTACTGTTAGTTTGCAACGTCCCACTACATACGGAACATTAACAGTTCTCTTTATAAATGTTAACACTTTATTGTATTAAGTCAGTTTATTTAATGACAAACGGGAACTATTTCTTATGTAGTCTACTTGTCATAACAAAAGTAGGACTCAGCGTACCGGCTTATGAATTAAAAATAATATCAGAAATAAATTGATTTCTTGCTGAATATGATAAATGAAAGACGAAAATGAAAAGAAGTTGAAACATATTTAATTGCTTTGCAATTCAATTTCATTACAATGATACATTCTATTTTATTTCCTTAAGAGTATTAGTATCTCAAAAGTTTATGTTGTTTCTCTGAAATGATGCAAAAAAAAATATTACAAAACAAACAATATGTACGAAATAGCAACTTCACATTGTTTTTATCTTGAAAGAATTAATGTTAAAAAAGGCAAATTTAAAATATTCTGATCCAAAACTAATATATAATCAGTGCGACATATGTATGTGCAGATACAAACATGTGTATGTATGTACGTCGCAACCTTCTGATTCATCAGTAAAGATAGATCACGACTTACAAAGGAGAACACTTTTGGGGACCTTTGGATGATGCAAATTCTACATTAAATCGTGTATCGAGGATATCTGTTGCCTTCTGTTTGAACTTTGTTTAATAATAAAAACACAGATACTTACTCTGCGTTAGTTTAATCATCACGGTATTTGCGAAATAAATAAATAACTCTTTCAATGTTAACTAATGCAAAGGTTAAATTTAACACCTGAGACAAAAAAACTAAAGTAAGTGACCTCGTAGTAAAAGTAAGTTTACATTGACAGCGGTAAAAATTACTTGCTTGATAACAAAACAAATAAAAAAAATTAAAGCGTTTTATACGTACCTAACAAAGATACAGTTTTCAGATGAAAATAATGTTCTGAGTAACTGTGAGTTACAACGATAAGTTACAATTATCTCGTGACATATAATTATTTAGGCTTAGAACAAACAATATCAATGGTCAAAACAATGGTTCTTTTTTAAATATTTTTATAAGATCGTCAGAAAAAAATACAGTATATTTAACAAGGTCTTTTTAGTTTTATGAAACATGTTACTTTGTATCTGCTTACTTATACTTTTTAAATACAGGTCGCGGTGTAAGCAGATTTATTATGACAATGATTTCAAACAATACTATTGCAGTAATAAGGTAGAGAATAAAATGAATGCTCAAAAATCTTAATCTAAACGGCTTGTAGTATATTATTATCGGATTTCTCAACGACGACTCGGACGTTGCTATTCTATAATTCTTTATAATTAATCAAACTGCAAATGTTTATATTTGTAGTGTTCATTTCACTTATTAACGGATATTTTCCGTTAAATGAAACCGTGTTTAAAACGAGATGTACTCTAAATAGAAATAAATTAACGAAACGTTGCTTAGGTCAAGATTTAGAGGAACAATACTCGAATATAGAAAGTTTTAAGATGACTTCCCTACCACTGTTTAAAAAAATTGTCACAGCTAGAGACTATCTGTCGCCGTACAATGAAAGTGGAGTGCAAAGAAGTCGAGAGAAATGCAAATATAGAAAAGATAATATGGTTCGAGTTCCTGAAAATTTGTTGGACATACACTGGGAGGAATATAAAGTAAGTTAGAACGATATTATTATATATAGAAACAAACAAACAGTGTGATTCAACGGAGAGAGAGACACTATAGTTTAATATCTTACAGACGACATACAACAAAAAGTATCAGAGCGGTTTCCACGAGAGGTCAGCGTTGTCGACTTGGAGAAGCAACATGAAGAGAGTCGCGGGACACAACCAGGAGTACCTCGCTGGCAGACAGGCTTACACACTACACCTGAATCACTTCGGAGACTGGGTGAGGGTATATATTCATTACGAGAGAGAAAACACGCACAAGCAAAGTTACACATAAGAAATTCTTGACTTTTGTAAGAGCAGCGGTATATTAGCTTTGTAAATTTGTTAGATGGATTTATTTATTTGTAATATTACATGTACTATGGTGTGTTTACAGTAAAATCGGTATAACATAATACTACTTGTATTTCAGTCGATATTTAGTTACATCAAGCAGTTGTTGAAATTGATCAGAACCTTACCGCTGTTCGACCCGGCAGAGGACCGCCGCAGGACGACCTACCGGAACAACATTAACTCTCGACTACCAGAGACGGTTACTCTTAAAACTACATACTGTTATATAGACAACTGAAAAATATCAAAATATTTTTAACATTAATTAATAACTTTTAAATCTTATAGTCTTTTATTCAGTTTCTCTAAACGCACTGAGTCCCAAATTTTTTTTGTTGTTCTCTACGCATTCAGCTCGTCTTAGTGGAAATAACTTTGAAGTATAAACGAATTATAACTTCATTTGAAATTAATTCATACTTAAACACGAGTAATAACAGTAACTTGGTCAGGTGGACTGGCGGGAGAAAGGTTTCCGTCCTCGTTTGGAGGAGCAGTTCCACTGTGGAGCGTGCTACGCCTTCACCATCACACACGCTGTTCAAGCTCAAGTGTACCGGAGACACGGAGACTGGAGGGAGTTGAGGTTCTTATACAGTAACTGCTTGTTATAAGGCCGGCTTGTTGTTTTCGTGTTATTTTTCCTATAAAGCGAAGTGGCTACGTAATTTTCTAGTCCGCAGCAGATAGTGGATTGTAGTTTTAAAGATGGTAACTTCGGCTGCGACGGAGGTTCCTTACAAGCGGCTCTGAGGTACGTGGCGAGGGAAGGACTCATCAGGGAGGCATATTACCCTTACATTGGTAAAGTAAGTGAACACTTTGATATGTATGATGCTTCTTGGCGCGGACATCTAGAAGTATTGTCAAGTTTTATAAAGATCAGTTTAATATCAAATCGTTCGTCCTTATAGCCTATTTATTGTGCACGTCGGGATGTTAAGGTAAACTTTTATTGTTTTGAGAAAATTTAAGCGTTTTACGTTATTTACGGTTTTTTGACGATATTTATCAGAAACGTAATAGTTTTTAAATAAAATGCTATATGTCTATTATGAGATCTTACAAGAATTATTGGCACATCAACAACTAGAATGTTCACGGCAGAAATGTTTTCCTTTGTTTTGTCTTCACAGTAACATTTTTAATAATAATTCCATTTAGTATTTTTTTAAATTTCTTTATAAAAATGTATGACTAGAAATTACCTTTCATTTATAAGAGTCTCTTGATATCTTCCAAAGTACTTTACAAATATCCTATGTATAATATTTGTGCCATACGCACTATATTAGATGAAACTAGACTTTTCCTGAGATTGTGTCCCGACCAGCTACGGCTACATTTCCACCTCGCATCCGAAATAATGACACTCAAGATCAATTAAGTTGTTATTTAAATAAACACATGTAATGTACGGGCGGTAGAGAGGCGTTTGTCATTACAATGGTGAGTCCGTGTCGGCCCGGGTCCGTCGCTGGTCCTCTCTCCCACCCGGAGACGAGGGAGCCATGGAGCGAGCTCTGGCCACCCTCGGACCCCTGGCCGTCGCGGTCAACGCAGCGCCGTTCACCTTCCAGTTATACAGGTACAGGGTTGAGACTTTGCATCTATTAAAATTCACATTAGTTTCACATCGTAGGTACTAACTTTAAAAATTATATCTAAAATTAATATATCTTCTTTTATTATAAGTGACGAGTATTTTTTGATTATGTGTGTTATAAAAAATAGAGGCGATAGTAAATGTAAGAGATAACATATTTTTCTCGTGTAATGAACCTTTGTTTATCATAAGGTGTGGTGTTTTATATAATATTCTTAAATTTTTGAGTAATCTTAATTATTATTTAGAACTACAGAGAACTAAAGCTTACTAAATGGATTCCTATAATATTTTACTTAAACTTGATTATCTTCTTGAATAAACAAAAATAAAATATGTAATTTACGTTTTACAATAAGTTTTCGTATTGATTTCAAGACGCCTAGATTTCCCTGGTGTATTCCGTGCCTATGTGTTTTGTCTAACGTTTTAAAAGATTTAAAAAAACTATAGATATAGTTCATTTCTCTTTAAGCATCCAAGAACACCGAGATGTTGAATACTCATAATCAAAACCGCTTTAAAGTTAGACAACCATAACAACATTAGTTTATTAAAAGACAGGCCGATGACTAACGCTGACATTGATAGGAGAAGTTCCTGTGACTTATGGTTTAAAAAATTTAAATAAGTTCTTATGGTATTCAGAAGTGGCATATACGACGATCCATTCTGCGTTTCCTGGCACCTCAACCACGCCATGTTGCTAGTGGGATACACGCCAGACTACTGGATACTGCTTAATTAGTGGGGGGAGCAGTGGGGAGAAAACGGATACATGAGGTGACTGACTGATATGAACGTCCGGATAGTGGTTGAGTGATTATTATTAATAACTAATAAAACACAATAATACTTTTTTTTTTAAGGATTAGAAGAGGACTGAATATTTGCGGAGTAGCAAATATGGCGACTTATGTTGAACTGTAGAGTGTAATGACACTTCGAGCAAGCTTGAAAACTTACGGCACTGTGTGAATTATGATGTATCAACCAAATAAACTAAAGATTTTGTCAAATTCTATCTTTTATTAAGTTAAATATTCCCAAAAAAGATCGAGTTACTGATCCAAAAGATACTAGACCGATAGCCTTAACAAATACCATGTCGAAGATCTTTTTCTCAGTCCTACAAACGAGAATGACGCGATTCATGCTCAGCAACAAGTATTTTAGGCCATATCACCAGAAAGGGTTTTTACCCGGGATTTCTGGATGCCTAGAACACAACACTTTGCTGTCGGAAAGTTTAA
>JAAAKD020000172.1:1439091-1450078 GCA_010014825.2 Danaus melanippus
CGGTCAATCAGGGTGCATGTGTCCTATAAGGCAGGGATTCCCAAATATTTTACACGAAATCGTCATAACATTGTATTAGACTCCTAACTAAATATATATTCTAATACTATAATTGTATGTTAAAGTTCAGTATTAATATGTGTTGATTGAATATTATTGATTGATTGAATGATTTGAAGATTGAATACTATTATTCCAAATTCTTAAGAACTTTGAAATGTTTTGTCGTTTTCAATAGTCATTAGTTTATTTAATGTCTGTTGCACTTTTAAATCCAAACAAAGTTAAATTAATGTCTACTTCATTATATAACGTATTTCCTTATCAATCCCCCGAGATAAATGAGCGTACGTCTGAATTCTAAACCACATCAGATCAATAAAACCGCTCAAGTTAAATGCAGTTTGCAGGAAGGTGCCAAGACCACTCCGAGCTGTGTTAGTTTTAATTAATATCATTAACGAGAATTACAAGAAGATGGACTGATTACAATTGAAGTTATTTTTTCTATACAGAATTAATACGTAAATGTACTTTTTACAAATACTCGTAAGATACATTTTCAATGGACGTTGCTCAATTGTCTTATCTTTAATAGATTCTTTTGTATCTTTATCTATCAGCATATAAAATAATTATATGTTTTGGAAATGGAAATTAATGAAACCTGGATATTGAAAGCTATTCTATTCTCTGTTTACATTTAGCTTTGATTGGATGAATATTTTCGAACCGTTAGTTATTGATTGCAGTTTAACGAACTAAATCTGTCGATACCAGGTTTTCGGTTAAAAAGCAAATTTTTTGTTCAAATGTTTGTCGTTCAATGTACCGAGTTTTTATAAATATTATTCGAACATTAATATGCTTTTATAATTTCATAGTTTTCTTTTTTTATGAAACATTAATATTTGGTTTTATATCGACATACAAAGACGTATTTATTTTATACTTAGTGTAATTATAAATTTAAAAAACCTATTAGATTTTTTTTTTCATATAAACAAATATGATATTTAAAAAAAAATAAGAACTAAAGTTTGTAATATCAAAATGAATCTCAATATTGAGAATTCAACTTATTCTCAGCGGTGTAAGATCTGTTCCAGCTATTTATATCATTAGATACCTAATTGCTTCAGAATGTCGGAACATGACTTGGAGCTGAAATAAATTAGGAGCATGTCGTTCTTATCCTTACATGTGGGATGCTTACTGGCATGTCTTACCAAAATATTCTTAGCCACATCTTAGAATTCAGTCAATTTAACATAAAGTATATATTCCAGTAATTATACAAATAGCCTGAACATTCTACAATGACGTAATAACCCTAGTTCATATAATACTTGTATTCTGATATATTATTCATTAGAGAACCCCTGACAAGCAATTTTCTAGACCGTAAGTGATTTTAATTTTTAATATTCTCATGATAGTACTGGTCCCATTTCGTACATATTAAAATATATATTCTCTGAAAATATTTGTTCTGAATATAACGAATTCGTACCCAACTGGCGTATTACGTCATTAGGTTCTGTCACACCGACAGTTTGAGGAGCTGTGTCCCGGGACATTCAATTGACGCGTGTCAATGCGTCAAGTGGTCTCAAGATGTTTGAAACGTTGTCTATATTGATGACACTTGTTCCGATTTTTATTAAGATTCTGCTCTTTTATATGTCTTTTAATGAAATCGCTATATTTTCAATTACTGTCTTCTTAGTAAATGGACTGCGAAGATCATGATTGGTTTTCCATTACTGAGAAATTAAAATTACTGTCATAATATTTTTATAAAATAAAAAGTAGTGTTAGTTTTACATGTAAATATATTTATGTCTATCTATTATCATAGGTGAATTAACGTTAAGTTTAACATTTAGGGGCTAAGTTTAAGTTGTGATGGTGTTGAGGCAAAAGTGTATGATTGAAATAGACTGAGGTTACCGAAGTTTGTAGTTCAGACCAACTCGTTACATAAATTGGATTATTGTCTTCTCAATGTCGAATGTCGCTATTATTGTGTGGAGTGAGTTACGAGAGTTTAAAATTATGAAATTATATTTATAATTAAGATAAATCATCTAAGAAGAATTTTTTAGCTACTTTCTATTTGATAAAAAAAAGTAGTTCAAAATACGTAAAATCTTTTTATTGTTAGTAAATTAAATAAAATGTAATATCACAGTCGTATGGTGGTTTGGAAGAAAGTATGTAAGACAAAATATCAACAAAAAATATACTCAGGTGATGTATTGGTTATTTTGGTTAAACGCTCACCGCTTCATCTCGGTACCTAAACGCCAATCGCTTAAGATTTTGATCCTTAGGGATTTCCGTAGCGATCTTTATGGGCTTTGCTTCTAATTCCTCTAAGTGTAAGCATTATGGATCTCGATCGATGGCATTAACATTTAATGATCTTATCGAGAAGCCAGTGAACAGATTATATTACGGTTAATCTTAGTGTACTGATAACAGTATACATATATACATGTACATCGTGATTTAGAGAGTATATAATGATACTGAAACAAATGAATGTTGACATTTATGGACCAAATAGAAATTTGAATTAGAGAAAGATGTATTAATCTGACATATGTATACTAATCAATATTAATTAGAATATTGTATATAATGTTAAGAACATATAAATTATTAATGAAATTGCCTTAAAAAGTTATTCAAATCTATTCATATTTTAAGATGCTTTTATTTTCCTATGTTATTATTCAAAGGGGTTTTATATTTTCCATCATTAAATTTTAAACTTTTTTTATTAAAATTAAGCGAGAACTCAAAAATGTAATTGTTCGACGGCACTTCAATTATGATTGTATAAACTTTGGAAGTAAATTTATTTATTTATAAACAGAAAGCTACGACCTTATAGAGTTGGTTAAAAATATAAAGAGGTCTAAAGAACATATTAATTTATCTTGTATATATAAACGAATATTGATTTTTGTAATGATTAAATATATTAAATCTCAGTTAGTACGTATTCAAATATTAAATTGAAATCAAACCGGTGCGATAATGTTAATATTGAGATTAAAGTCACAAACAAAAACGTGTGGGCGGTTAAGTTGAGAGTGATCCATTTTTATACTGATTAATGATTGTACGGCGTTTGGGTTACGTTAATACCGTCAAATGATTTAACTGCACTAAAGTTTAATGACAATGTGAATTACTTTTACAATTATTTATTATTGTTGTTAAATTTACGATTAATTAGAAAGTTGAATACTTCTTACTTAGTTGGTAATTGAATGTATTAGGTATATATTCGTATTTAGCGTCTGGATCAAAATTTGAATTGTGGTTTTTGAATATTTTTTCTTTATGTAGATTTAAGTTCTGATCAATGTTATTGGATCAATTAACGTACGTACAAATAGTAAGTGAAGTCGCAGTATAAAATCGTATGCTTAATTTTAATTTTAACAAAATAATACAGAATTATTATTAACTGTCTGATAAAATCTCGTATATTTCAATGATTTTGGAAGCCGTCAACGAAGTTAACGTAACGACTCCGTGAAACTGAAACTTTGTTTCTTGTAAATATTTACGAAGAAACTTTGAGGTTTCATTGTAATTGGACTCCTTTTATTCATTTTGTGTTTTTAAATTTAATAACTAAACTGAGTTACATAAAATTATTTGTTTTATATTTAAAAAAACATATTATGATGAAGATATGATTTTTATTATTTGTTGCATTTATGTACTTTTCTTGGTGTTAAATAAATGATTATTATTATTATTATTATTATAATTTTGATGATAAAAGGCAAAACTTCATAAAATGAGTAACGTCAAAAATTGTTTTGATAGGTACTTAGTGATATATTAGCAAGATCAATTAAAACATTATTTTTTTGTATCACAAAGATGAGATTTTCTAACACTATATATACACTTTTTTTCTTTTGAAAATATTTATATAATGTCTTAAGATAAGAGCGAAATGATTGAGAACTGAAGTATGAAATGTCATTCAACAATTTACAATAACAATTTAAACTAAATAAACACTCTCAGGATATAAATCTGTGCATTTACAAAATCGGTAAAAAGTTGCCATAAGTATCTCAAAGTGGGTCATAACATAAATTATGCGTCATTTATACCGAGCTAATGCCCTCGCTCTGCGTTGCTTAACTACTAATGATCATGATGAATACTCGAGAATGTTTTAACTGTTACACTTTCAAGTTAGGTTTCGTTAACATTTATGATTTGTATTTATTAGTATGGTAAAAGTGTCGTGAAACAGCCTACCTTTAAGTACAGACGAAGTTTTACCTAACACCTACACACAAACGGATTGTTTATATTAAATAACTGAAACATTTTGTTCGC
Organism: Danaus melanippus; assembly: GCA_010014825.2. Classification (NCBI taxonomy): domain Eukaryota; kingdom Metazoa; phylum Arthropoda; class Insecta; order Lepidoptera; family Nymphalidae; genus Danaus; species Danaus melanippus. Next base: position 1,443,472 of record JAAAKD020000172.1, read on the forward strand.
TAAGTCTTCTTCTCAGATTCTTGTCTCCAGTTTCATTTTAGTCCACTCAAGTCTTGCTAAGATCGGTCTGGTTATTGCTAGAGACTGCTCTTGTCAATATATCATTCATCATCATTTACCCAATCTTGGTCCACTGCTGGACATAGGCCTCTCCCAATTCGCGCCACAATACCCGGTCCTCCGCCTTCCGCATCCAGTCCCCTCCAGCTCTGATATTTCTGATTTATTATTGAGACTCTACCTACCTGTAATGATTCAGATTTTTGCTTACACAATCGCAATGTGAATTTAAAAAGCCTTAGAATATATGAAGGTATGAGAGCAATTCGATCTTACTTGCTCAAAACGTCTGAGCAACTGCAAGATTTATGCAACAAATCACTACTACACTGCGGTTACCGACGATATTTTCTAAGTGTCGACCATTATTTTTGAACAACCCTAGAATTCACGACGTTTATTTTAAAATTCGAGACAAGGTATTGTTTTATCTCTATAAAACAATACCATGTATATATCTATATATTATATTATATATACAAGGTACATGACATACAAGGGATTGTTTTATAATCTATATCTCCATATAAAACAAATATTTTGACGATTTACTACGTGTTTATAATTTTTCAAATACATACTACATATCAAATAAATACATGTCGGTTACTTTGCAACAACCTGCCCTTTTCCTTTTCCCAACTTTTCCTACACTTTCCGATTTCTCTCCCTTTCTCACCTTTTCCCCCCACTTGCTCAATCAAGGATGGCAACACATCCGCAAATCTTTGTTGCGGATGTCCATGGGCGACGGTACTACCTCAATCAGGTAGGCCGTCTGCTCGGTTGCCCTCTTGAAAATAAAAAAAAACCTCGATCACGATAGTTCAAATAATTATAAACCGAAAAGTATTACTTTTTTTCAATGAATTTTCTCGAAAGTTTTAAATCTCTTTTTGTTGAGATAGTTCCAGTGGACTTCTGTTCATCTCGTAGCAGTTACATTCTTTAAAATATTTTTAAATAATCTATGAATGATTTTGCTTCTTTTTATGAAAAATTACCTTCATAGAAAATATATCCCAAATAAATATATCTTAATAGATAAAAGTTTCATATATTAGGCAAATTATTATTTTTGACGCAATATCCTTTGTCGAATCAAAAAGCTTCACTAATGCCATAAAAAGACGAGTTCCCTTTGACGTTATCTTTATTATAACTAAGTTATTATGGATAAAGTTATGTATTAAATAATATAATGTGGTGAGAGTAATTTAGCTGTGTAGCAATGTTGCTCGAGCGTTAACGGAACCTCGATGCGGATGAGTTTCTACAAGTTTCTGAATATAGGTTAGCGTTATTTAGGTTACATTCAATATTGACGTTATACTAATTTGGATATTATAGTCATCGGATGCGGTTCAATCGTTTCCGTTATATTTTTATGTAGTTTTTTAAATTACCACCTACATACGTTTACGCATATTATTTTATTGTTGATTTTATTCTTTAGAAAAAATATTAGTTCATACTCGATTGAAAACATGAAACCTGTTTATAATCAAAATATAAAAGTAACAAAATATATGGGCAATTTGTATTTCAATTCCTATTCTGTCCAATACAGCAAAAATGCTTACGTTTTTATAAACATTTCATCTTTTATAATAGACTATGTCCAGTCAATATTATATCCTGGACTATGACGTTGTAAGCCCACAATGTTTATTTGTCCATTCTTCCGCAACACATATAAAACTGTTCTTCATATACATCCTTAATAATATTGCCCCCATCCATCTTCAGAGTCCTCTTCTTACGGAACTCCGTATTCCCGCTCGCGTTATGACCTATTTAGATAACAAAATGTTTATTTGCTTGAATATAATATGAGTTTATTTATTATATCATGTTCTGAGGCCATTTGTACACTTTCGGTTATGGTTCTAGAGGTTTTATTCAGATAAGTATTATATTTTAGCGGTAAACTACACTTCACTTGAAGAATTATTAGGAGAAATATAATAATATGTTGTTATAAACACTCGTTTATATTACTACAAAAAAAAATAATAATAAACAAAGGATAACTAAATTTTAACTCAGTGTCAAAGGCAGCTTTGTCGTCAAATGGTGATCTCTTCTTGCAGCTTACAATAATCTATGTAAAAGAAAATAATTTTAATATGTTGTGAATTATTGAGAAAGGCGGTCTTCAATCGTTTATTCGCTCCTAGCTAAAGATTACTGTTTTTGAGAACATATACATGATGTTATATGTATAAAGATAACCGACGAATACACCGAAATCAATTGAAAGAAAATCGTCAAAATTAAGATTCGCTTAAACAAAGATCTTAATCAAAATTTTTATTTTATGCATTGATAAGCTTAGATTAGACAGATCAAGGAATATGATTTATATAGGGACTTATGCTGTATTCATTAAGATCCTGATTTTGTATTATATTGATACCTTTGCACCACTAACATTCTATAAAACTGAACATTTTCAAAGAAAGTCGCTGAATGCTCGAATGATTCATTAAATGAAAAGTGCATTGTTAGAATGTTCTAACTCAATACTTGAAAACCAATAATGAACTTTGAAAAATATTATATAAAAAGGTGATAAAATATTATCAGAGAGCATACATTTAAAAATTATATTCTGTGTGAAGTTGTTATTAGAAAATTGCTCGGGTACTTAATTTTTGCCGCCCTTATTTCATTCCATAATAAAACAACGTATTCTAAAATCTCTTTGTGGCATCCTCGCTGTTATTAATATTAAATTTTATGTATGTTACGAATTTTTATGGTTGTAAAGTTTTGAAGTAAATTATTCTAGTAGACTCGAATCCATTAATACTTAAAGATAATTTGATTTCGGGGACATTTTCGATGTTATAATGTATGGGTAACATAAAAAAGTTACGAGACTTTTATCTATGTCGAAAAGTGCTTATGAGAATTTTGTGACAGACAGTAAAGATACTTGAAAGGATTAAGGTAGTCAGTAACAACTAGTTGGCCCTTCATATATATAATAGTAGTACATATGTATATGAAGGTCCAACTATATATATGTATATATATGTATGTATTAGTTACAGCATTGACTTATATGCCAGGTTATATGAAGCAATTTATATTTGTTTTTGCTCTATTTAACTATTCTTACTGCAATCTAAGTCAGGGCCTAACCTATCCCCGGGCACTTTAATAATTCAATCTGTCAACGTTAAGCGACCGGTGTTATCAACCTTTTTAAGGGCCATAGGGATTATGGACTAATCAGCTTAACCCGTTTCTTACATTCTATGGTATAATTCTTCTAGATGCGACTATGATTTTATCGTACTAGATAATGTCAGTAGATTTCAAAGAACCGAAGAAAATAACGCAGGAATCTTTAAAATATCTTCATCAGATTTCCGCTTGAAAAGTAATAAGTAAAGCTTGATAATACCAATTAATAAGAAATAAATGTTAGTATATATAATACGAGAGATTTTCCATTTTAATCATTTGTAATAGTAGTAAGTAGTAATGCCGCACCAAAGGGAACAGATATTTGACACTGAATTTTATGACAACAAAAGAATTGCAAACGATACTGTTGTGTTTGAATCGAAAAATTTAAACGAAAATTTCTCTCTGAGTTTCCTTGAATGCACTTCCAGTATAATAATACTTTTGGTTCAGAAGTCAACAAAACTAAATTATAGTACAAGTATAAATAAGTGCCTGTAATAGAGAAGAGATTAATGTCGCCCGAAAAACTACCTCATTTGCTTACTTCTTGTTTTTTACTTGCCTTTTGTTTGGTTGGAGTTGAATTGTAGGTAGTTCTATTAGAGTTATGATTAAAACTTGCCGACGTTAATTTCAGGAACTAACCGTAATAAAAGGATTTTTCTTTATTTATGTAATTGGATTCCATATCTAATATATACACTACACTATTATTTTGTATATTATTTTCATTATATCAGATTAGCTTGTTACAAAGCCAACTATTCAAAATTCATTCACGCCAGAGAAACTGTAATTTTTCGTCTCCATAATCCTCTTTATCCATTTAGCTTGATGGAAGAAACTCCCAAACTCAGCGAAAATTAGCATGCGTAGATTGAATTGTCGGGAACTTTCAGAAGCTTGTCTTATTCAAATTTTTTTGAAGGATTTTCTTTCGTCCTAATTTTGTTACGCTTATAACGAATTTCTCCTGATTTGCACATTATTCTTATTAATATTACCCTGCTGTCGAAGTCCTGATTTGTTTCTTTTTGCATCTCTTAACTTCACTGATAAATTTTTACGGAGGTTATTAAGTTTACTCCGAGACTTGGCTCCATTTTAAATATTCCCTTTTTACAAGTCATCTCTTCCATCGTAAATTCGGATGCGATAAATCCTATATGGACACATAAGTTTTTACGCCTCTAATGAAATCCAAATGGGACTTGACCCGCAAACAGCGCTAATCCGCTATCAGGTATAAAAACACTAGCGGTCACAAACGACCCAGTAACTGAGGGTTAACTGCCTGTTAGTAGTTATAACTGAGACGCAATAAGAGGTAGATATGTATTTTATTTATAACCCAATAAAATCGTTTACTCAGATCCGTCGATCGGAATATTCGTCTTTGATGAATTATCTTGTGTGCTATTATATTTTCCCATAAGGACGACAGAAACGCCTATTGTATTTTGTAATCTTAATCATAAAAACCATAGACATATTAAATGAATTGACTCTCTTATATATATAAAAGTATATTGAAAATATCGCAAACTCAGCCTAAATCTGCATATAATTTCGCGCTTCATGCGATTGCACACTGTCACACGAAAGTAAAAAATTATGTCTGTTTCGAAATAAAGTTTATATATAGTACTGTTTCTGAGTTTGTAACTACACAAGCTATACACCTGTAAAGCATACCTATCAGCTCGGTGTGTAACCGCCTTTAAGTATAGACGGGTCGCTGGTCACAGATTGTGGTTTGCAATTCTATTGACGACCCTAAATTACGGTACAAGTGCGATATTGTATCGGTTTACGATCGGAATTAAATGCAAGGATCAAAAAGATGCTGTATTTCTACTCTATTTACTTTATATATTTTTGTAAATATTTTTTCCTCTCTTGTCATTTCCTTTGAGGTTTATTTTATTTTTGTTTAAGATTTCGTCAAGTTCATTCCGATTTAATGATGTTTTGCCAAAAAGTTTGGAGTATGCGATTTTAGTAATAAAGTTGTTAGAACATAAAATTATTGATAAGTATAAATATATTTGTTTTATTAATTCATATCCTTTCTTTTTCAGGTACGTTCCAAAAAAAATCAGATGAGCTTCAAACAATAAATTATTTATTGCTATTTAAGGTTGTATATAATGTTTTTGCTCTTGATATCGCTCTCTTAAATTTCGTGTAATTCAAAGATAAAATAAAAAATAACAAGAGGTACAAAGTAATAGAAAAATTAACGAACCGACAAAAACATTTCAATGTTTATTACAACAAGTTTTATTAAAAGTTAATAAAGCAGATTCAAAATTCATCCGATAGAAACGATAAGTGCCTTAGAAAGCTCGGCGTGGTACTCGAGTTGATACATCTGTTTCATATAACATAATACGGTGGTCCTTTACATCCTTAGGGTCCTTAAGACCCACGCAGGGTTTGGGGGTTTCGATGGCATATGGTTCAGGTATTTGGGTGAAATTAGTGGTGAAGACGTTTTATCATTAGTTTTAGTTTTACCTGAACCTCCTAAATTTTAAATGTTCTTTAAAATTCAATAATGTAAACATACTGCAGAAGCTTTTACGTTATACAGTCTTCGTAACTCGCTTCTTGTTTAGATTATATTATAAAATAATTATCATAAAAACTTGGTCCCGTCACATAATGTTCCTTTGAAAGCCTTTCTTGATACTCGTGATTATACAAATAGAAGGTTTTACATAAATACAGTTTGCAGACACCTCAAGGGTCCTCGAGGCCCCGAATTCGAACGCAGCAGTGCGTAAATACAAGTGGCTGAGGGTTGACGGTTACATTCTTACATACAGTCTGATACCCGTTTACGGCTTAAATTAACGTCCAAATTTACGATATAATACTGTTTTTAAGGGAGGCTGTTAAATTTATATGTACAATTTAAAATCTGCCTAATGGTACTGTATATGTGGGTAGTAATTGCTCGCAACTCCTTTCATCGTTCGTAAAATTCCTCATATCATGTAACACGTGTGTAATATTTTGTCACAACTGCTTATCTATCCCAGCCCTGACACCGGTCACCCTATTAAAATCTCTACGTTTTTTTTATATATATTTCCATATGAGTAATCTCTACTTAGAAGTAACTTAAGAATTTTTCTTATATTAATATGAATATACCCGCAATTCTTCTTCTTCTTCCTGGCAATTTCCCAGCTTTAGCCAGGGTCTGTCTTTAAAAATATAAGGCACTGAAACTCTTCTTCTACCTGGCAATTTCAACCAGCTTTTAGCCAGGGTCTGCCTTACATTATGTGAATAGTTCGGCTAATTGTTTTTTACGACCGGCCGCCTGCCTGACGTC
>JAAAKD020000172.1:1688492-1702036 GCA_010014825.2 Danaus melanippus
AAACTTGTTAAAAGATTCCGATTAATTCATATATCATTTAAAACAAAAACTACAGAAAAATATGTATTCATTTCTTTTCTTGTATATAGGTCGACAGACCCTCTAAAGGGTTGAATGTTATTATACATTTTGCGTTACACTTTTCTGATTGCTCAAAAGGCATGATATTCTGTAATATTTAGTTATATAACAAATTCAATATGCACGCCATTTTATAAAGATTCTACGCGGCCTTATCAAATATTTATTAAAGCAAAAATATTTGATCATATTCCAGAATAACAACGGAGTAAATTATATCAACAAACCTCCATAAAGAGTTTGAATTATTAAGACTTTTTATTTTTTAAGCACCCAATAGAATCGAGCTATAGAAAGTCTTTATTTTTAGCTCCAGTACTCCGAAATTTATTCATACTACTTTAGAATAATTTTGTTTCCATTTTCAACTCCATAGAATAGAAATAACATCATTATTCTGTGTAATCAAATTATACACAATATCTTGTCGAAGTCAATATTAAATTATCAGCTCCTGACGCTTTGGCCTTTGAAAAATGGCGCTTTTGTTTGAGAAACTCCAATGAAGCGATTTAGATGCTTGAAGGGCTTCAGTTTGCTTTTGTGAATAGCGCTGCAGCGCGGGAAGATGTTAGTCAGATCGATCAGTTGCGCGCGCTGCCAGTGACGTCACCGTCGCCGGGCTCGGAAAACATTGACACATAAATAATAATTTCTATCGACTAGGATAAAACGTTACCTTGAAATTAAATCTACGCATATTTTTATGAAAGGAATTTTACGTCAGATGATTGTTATGATATAAAAAAAAAACAACGGACACTATAGGATTATACTTTTATCTGCTAACCTGAAATTTTAATTATTTAACACGTATAATGTATTTCGATCAGCTTTAGTAAGCACTCGTAGCGGTTTACTGGTTGTAAAAGATTTGAATAACAGAAAATTGTTAAATAGTATCGTGATTAACCGGTTGCTATGAGTAAATTAGAACGTGATCATTTACGAGTAAACTTAGCGTATTATTTACTCACTGAAAATTAGGTACACTACGGCTATTTTGTAGAACGTAAAGTAAATGTTTATATACAAAAGATTCACTGTTACTCAGACTAAACTTACCATGTTACGACTGTTTTTTTAACATAAGTACACGAAGTATTTTTTATGATTACAAAAACTGTCAACGTTATCGCGTTTCGTTACTTCATTGGTTTTAATTACGCAACACAACTGTCAAATTTATGGCTTCGTGTGTTTGACAATTAAAATGTAATATTGGCTGTATACCTAGCAATATGTACATACAGCGTTCGCTTTATATTGTTTTTATATTGATATTATTATTTATAGACGTCGTTATTAAAGTAGAAACATTTATACATAAGGTAAATAATAAATGTTGATAATGATAAAATAAAATATCTATCTGTTGATAAATCTAAAAATTTATAACAAGATAAAAATAAACAATCCCATATATATTATCGTGTTGAAGTGTCCACGACAATGCGGACATCTTATCAAAATTTTGAACAATTGCGTCAAAAATGAAATCATTTGCGTCAAACGAATTATATGATATATCGTTTACTAGATAGATATAATAGGATTAAGATCTCACGATATTTCCTAATAATTATATGTTTTTCAACAGTACAGACCTACTTTTATTGTAAAATTATATTCTGACGGTTCATAAATTGATGTAACCATTCGTTCGTGTAAGTAGAAATTATTATTCCTAGTAGGAGTCAATACCAAAGTTAACCATACTATAATTTTGACTGTGCAAGCAAACACATTGACGAAGATTTTTAAATAGTTTATTATGAACTGAACTCTATTTGTTCATTATGTAATACTTTATGAGTATCTGTGTTGATTTTTTTTCTTCAAAAACAGACGCTTTCTTAACTTATAGCGGTTGCATTAAGATAATATATAGATGCTGCATAGATTAAGTTTTTATGTTTATAATTACACCTAATTAGCGACATCTTATCAGAAAACAGATTATACACTGTTGTATTAAGTTTGCCTTAGTAATAACCTCTTTAGCTCATGTAAATAAATAGATTAAAATGAATGTAGTGAACATACGTCCATTTTTTACTATATTACAAATTAATTCAACGATTTTGATTGAATAGGAATAGGAAATAGGAATAGAATACAAAATGCCGGAAAGTTTTCATCTTTTATTTATCAATCAAATCTAAGTGAAGTAAAAGTATGAATAAAAATTTCTATTTTATTAATAATTGTGGCTATGAAAATATTAACTATAGTTAATTATTGTTTTATTCATATTTATCGTAATAAAGATATATATAATGAATAAAGAGAATCGAGTTAAAACAAGTCATCGATAAACATTATTTCTTTGATCTCGAACTTAGTAGTGATTTGAAAGAGAACGGAAAGTCTTTAATATTTTGATGGCTTACAAAGTGATTAACAAAATTTACAAACTCCTTGTGACATGAGGTTAGTTTAATTAGCGGGGGAAATGATTCAATGTGTCAAATTATCAAGATTAATACAGTTCGAAAATAAGTATAACCAAAGAACAAAAAACTAGACTATCGTGATAATGACGCTTGATTTTTACTAACGAAAATTAATAATTATAGCTGTAAATGAAAAAAATAACGCCATTTATTATCTGTATAGAACACGTCACATTCAAATCTGAAAGGTGGTCAATGTCATCTATAACTGTTACAGAATGAAACAGTAAATAAAGTATAAAACTGAGAGACAGATTGACTTTATTGTTTAGTCTGTGAATTGTTTAAACTTCTATTTTAAATCGTTACAGTTAAAGCAGATGTGATTTAATTACAAATAAATTCTTTTAACTGTCGATTTAACTTCGTGTTGTTATTGGTTCTCTTTATAATATGCCATGGCTTGTATGACGTCATCGTCTTTTTAAATAATCTTTTTTTCTAGTTTTAATCTCGTGAAGAAAGTAACACGCCTTTGTCAACATATCTTTATCGAAGGGTCAACAATTTTCTTGGCATATAAATATAAAAAAGTATCGACTTAATTTAAAATTTAACAATAAAAAGTAAATTATATCGAGTATTTTATATTATAATTAGAAATCAATTGCGAGTTACTCTCCAACCCTTGACAAAAATATAGTATCTCATGAAGCTTCCCAGGGACTGCTTAGATCGAAGAAAAGGTCACCATTTTTATCACTTTTTAATTGGTATCATTTTTATCATATCTTCAGGAGTTTTCTCAAGCTTGTCTGTGACTAACTATGTAAACTTATTTGGTTGTACTCTGAAATAAATTTAATTAAAAATATAATGTTTAAATGATTATTAATATATGTATCTATAATTCTTGAAGATATTTAGACCCGCTTCATATATATATATCATATCATTATGACTTCATCAGAGCTGTTCATAAATATTTAATTCGGTTCTCCTCATGATTTGATTGTTGACGTACTTAGCTCAGTATTTCAGAGGAATATATTGTTCAATTCACCTTTTAAAATAGCTTTCATTATTCGCTGCAGCATGTCGGACCCGGCAGTCGGCACACAGTGAATACTTTCAATGCTGAGAAGTTTCGACTAAGTCTACTGTCTCTTCTTCTTCTACTTGGCAATTTACCAGCTTTAGCCAGGGTCTGCCTTACAGGTTGTGAATAGTTTTGGCTAATTGTTTTTACGACCGGCCGCCTGCCTGACATCAACCCTCTTTGGGAATGCGTTAATCAGTGATATCTAAATATTCTTAGAAAGTACATATAACTCGGAACAAATCACATTGGTACTTGCCTGGTTTCGAACCCGCGCCCTCATGCATGAGAGGCGGGCCTCTTAACCACTTGGCCACCACTGACACAAGTCTACTGTCTATGTCGTATGAATTATTGATTTCTAAAGAAACTTAATCGATACTTTAACATTAATCAGTATTCACTTCTAGTATCGGTTTACGATTCTAAATGTTACATTTGAGATGCATAAAAATTACAAGCCTCATTACAATTCAATAGTCGGAAACTGGAAAGCACACCATAACACATTGCTTAATAATATAAAAAGTTAGACATATATTTCTGTGTTTTTTGGACTTCACGATGATAATGCTTAGGTACAGGACGACGGCAGTTTAATGTATCACATAGTATAAAAAATATAAAAACCATTGCGCTACGGTTAAGAAACTGTTATATGTATAGGGCTTAAATTTGCTGGTACCTTTTTTTTTTGATGTCGCAGGAAAACTCTTTTTACGAGCCGTCCAACCGGTCTTGGTGGGACCGGAAGGGATGTGTGAGACTCGGCCAGGGCAGGTCCCTACTCACTAAAATCACTGCGAAAGCCCTCGGCCGCTATGTCGGTGTACCCCGGATCTGTCAGCAACAGTGCACACCAGCGACTGCCCGGTCCTGGCAAAGACCGGGCTTACTCCCTCGGAGAAAGGGGGCGATCCCGGTAATTAGGATCGCCCCGACGATGCCGGGCTTTCACAGGAGCCGGGTTACCAGCCCGGGGAGCAGGTGTGCTATTGGAGGAGGCGTTGATATCGCATCCGTCGCATCCCCCGTCCGTCGTCTGCGGAGGGAGGGTTCATAAGCCGCATCCTCCCTTTCCAGCTCAGATGCCTCCTTCGTGGACATGACTGTCTCACAGAAGGAGGACACCGCCAGCCAGGACCTGTCACTTTTGAGCATCTTCTTCGCGATACTCGAAAGCGACAAGTCCACTCCGCCGAGTGGCCACTGACTTGGCCCCTTTTTGGAGGGCCACCTGGCGAATCGCCTTTTTGGCGGCCACTGCGGCGGCCGACTTGTCACGAGTCAGTGGGGGGCGGGACACCTCTTCCACCGGCAGACGCGACTCCAGTGCGGCCAGCCGCCCATTTACCAGGTTGCCAACTAACCTGGCGATGTTGGCCTCCAGCACCTGGAACTGGTCCCGGCTTATCGGTCCATCTGCTGCCGCTCTTGCCGCCGATTCCCTCTCCTTGCACACCTCCTCGTATTGGAGGCGGTGAGCGCGTACCTCCTCCTTGAGACCCGCGTTCTTTCTTTGGAGCCGACCGATGTCGGCTCTAAGACGGCGGGTCTCTTCCGCCTAAATTGGCTGGTACCTACCTATATTAATATAATTAAACACAAGATAAAAAATTCAAATCCACGAACGAAGCCGGAAGTAGCAATTAGTATTCAAAATTTAATATGACGACTATATGAAAATAAATAGTATTATTTTTTATTTTGTGATCATATTCGAATACGGGTGCATTTACAAGTACAAGTTAATATTGTTAACCTACATACCTACAGTTTCAAGGTTTTTCAGTCATTAATCTTCAGTGTTATGTACGTTATGTACGAATATCTATTAGTGAAACGATGACAACTCGTTCTAAGAACTCAGATTGTTCAAGTACTAGTTTACGAGGAATCATTAATATCACCATATATCCCGAATACATAAACTTGGGTATTTTATATATTTTTTTTATAAATTTTATCAAAAAATCTGTTTAAAAAAGTCCTTTATATACCCTGAAAGTCTATTTTTCACTCGAACCACGTTGTTATTGTAAAACTAATAATTTCGGTAGATGGTAGACGGTAAAGTCTAGCTGTAGTCATGTAACTTCAGATCGAACATGAGCTGGCTCGGCCGGGGAAATATTACCCCCTCTCACAGAAGATTGACGTGAAGTAGACTTTAATGGCTGCGTTTTGTTCGATAAGTGAAAGAACCAGTTGCCCTTTCTCTATCCCCACCATTTCCTGTCATTTCCTTATTCCCACTCCTCTTCCTAAAAAACCAAGGTTAACAACGCATCCGAAACAAAAATGTTACGTTTGTCTTTAGGCGACGGTGAGTACTGCCCACCAAGTAGACTGTTAGCGCGTTTACCACCTTTACCTTAAAAAAAACCTATTTTTTATTTAACTAATTCATACCACCATATTATATGACCCCTGAAAGCCGTAACATATTTTTCGAACACAAATTTAATTTAATATGTAGACAAAGTTGCAGACATGAAAAGCACCTTCCAAATTATTCTTTGTTTAACTTATCACTTTTTTAATAAAGCTTACAATATCTGCAATGTTAACTTTTTGTCTAAAATGTAGCTATATTTTTTAGTTGTTTGATATTACATATTTCAGGTCAGCCTTTGTGCTTTTGTCTGTGTTGTAGTCATCTTTTGTTTCAATGGACACGTTGTAATTAAAAATCAAAAGCCCGTTTTCTCATATCATTTAGCCATTCTATGATATGCCGACTATATGTTATTCGCTGTTGTCTGTGATGTTTATTTATACAATATCTTTTTGTACTTATTATGATTGTTTATCCAACTGTATTTTCGTCTATTTATTGACAGGGTCTGAAAAAATAACCTAATTGGAAACTTTTCTGATTACCTAAATTTGTGACTTTTTCAGGGTCTGTGCCCTAAAAATATTCGTCATTGTGTGCGCATCTGAGCCACAGGCGTCAAAACAGGGATTCTTGGAGGATTTTATATTTGAATTACATTTCGAAATAATTAGCTAAGGCAAAGTTATATTTGCTGCATATAAAGGTCTGCTATTATCGGGTGTTTTTTGGTAACACCGATAAAAACACAGTTGACTGGTATCAATACAGCTCCAGGAAGAGAGAGACCAAAAAGAATCTGTAAGAGAGGCCGTGGAAGAGCGTGTTACTGTTACACTTCTGTTAGTCTCAGAGTGGGGTGCTGAAAATCTTTGGAATTTTATCGCCACCAACACATAAGTATGTCTTTTCAGCAACAAGAGGAGTCCATTAAACTATAGTTATTAGGTATGGAAGATTCTCGAACCTCAACTTTAGGTCGTTCATTCAATTCAAAGCTAAGAAAGCAGCAAGTAAACCCAGGGTCCTTGCAAAAATAACGCAGTACTTCGCACTGGGACTGTTTCTTTGTGTATAAAAAACACCGGTCCGGTTTTGTGTGAAATAATAGGGCACGTGCTTCCATACATTACCTCATTGCTTTAGTTTTCGTGAAGGTAAGTGCAAAGATTTATTTGTGACCATGGTGTAACCAAACCAAATAGTATAAACCAATTTAGTTGACTTTATATGTTCGGAATGTTTCCAGGAATCACACAAATTAAATCCTCCATCTCCTTTTTACCATCGAACCCAGACCCACGTCGAGTTTCCAACCTATTGTTGTAGATCTTTGTCTCATGCAAACGAAATTATAAGTATACCTTTGCTCCATCGTCATGCTCAAAGAAAATAATGGGACAGTTTGTCTGTGTCTATGTTTCTTTCCAAATATAATTTAAATGTCTTGCAGACTGTCACTGAGTTAGGAGTTAGTGGATTCATAATTTTCTACTCTATTTCCACCTACCAACTGTTGAAACGATACTCAAGCACTATTTAAAAAATTGCAAAGTTTTGGTAAAATAAAAGAATAAACCTCAGAAAACAAACACCAAACGCTTATCATTCATAATTCTCAGGTGCTTTTCATACAATTGCACTACATTTATCAATCAATAAGCTTAAACTACATTTAGTCAAGTAACTCGTTCTAAGGGTAATGAGTGAACTCACTCCAAAACGTCAGTATTTCGTGAACTGTAACAATTTATAATAAGATACTCTCCTTATGACATGTATATTTTTATTCATTTGACCAGTTCTTATTTTAAATTAATAAAATGTTGAACCACTAATATAAGAAATTTTCAGAAACTTCAGTGACTAAAACTATTTTTTTTTTATACGATTATATCTTCTTCTTCTTCTACCTGGCAATTTCCCAGCTTTTAGCCAGGATCTGCCTTACATGTTGTGAATAGTTTAGGCTAATTGTTTTTACGACCAGTCGCCTGCCTGACATCAACCCTCTTTGGGAATGCATTAATCAGTGGTGTCTAAATACTCTTAGAAAGTACATATGACTCGGAACAATCACATTGGTACTTGCCAGGATCGAACTCGCGCCCTCATGCATGAGAGCCGGGCATTTTAACCACTAGGCCACCACAGACTTAATACGATTATAATATGGTTATAAATATTCATTAAATAAAATGATACAAAGGTTAAATATGTATACGTATACATTAAGGTAATTAATATTATTTACCTTAATATATGTAACTGATACAGAAAAGTAATATCTATGTACAAATACAAAGCCTCGACTTCCTTTTAGAATAAATAAATTATAGATTCCGATTACAAAATCGCTAAATTTATTATGACATGAGATAAATATGAAGAAAATTATTCAAAAATTTGTTTCTAATCACCCAACAATTTAGCAGAGAATGTTGAGATTTAAATATAATTAGTAGGTTCATAGTAATTTATCGTAATATATAATCAGAGGCTGAACGAGAGAATGCATTGTCTCACTAGAGTAATGGAATAATAAAAAAAAAATTACGTCATTTTATTATTTTCCGTGGTTGGCTTTCGAGTTCAAGGTCTTACGTTTTCTTAAATTACAGCCTTAATGACACTGGTTTAATGAAATAATTGAAATATATCGAATTAAATTAAACATATACGCATTGTGTAGATTTTAATCTAACTAATAAAGGGGTGATGAAAATGGAGGCGCAAGGTACAGCGATTATTAGGCTCGTACTGTCGACTATTCTATATATGTATTTTATGATTTTATATATGGTATGAAAAATAAATGACTATGCCATGGATAAAAATGTATTAAAAACTAGAAATTTTACAATGAAAAACATGAATATGTAAAGGTTAAATCTACTAGATTGATTCCAGTTTAGATTATGTTATTTTTTTTTAATTTAAAATCTTTTAAACTATATAATGCAAGCTATAATATATATAAAAAATACCATTCTTATTTTCAACGTTGCAACTGCAATTTGTAAAAAAGGTTTGATAGATAATAAAAAACTGATTTCTAAACTGATACGTATAGAGGTTAGTGTTTTTCGGTTGCGATTGGTTGAAATTATTTGAATGAAATCATATTTACAACACCGTTCTAATTGATTTGTAATCAATCGAATGGTTTGAATGGTCGCTTGAAAGATAAATTACATAGTATTAAGGACCTTATTAAATAAATAACAGTTATCATTTTAGATTAGCTTTTTGAATAAACAGATAACAAAAAAAAAAATAAAATAATTCATTGTCAGATTTGACGTCCATGGTAGTTAAAAAACAACATAAGATTTGATTAGAAAAACTTTTTTTTATATGTTTGACAGTTCTAAATTTAAAAACCATAAATATTAAAATAATTGTATTCAAAATACAAATTATAAACGATTTTACATTATGAAGTAGATGTTAATAAATTTCAAATATCTCACTGTCGTTCCAAAATCAAAAGTCCACAAATATAGATAAAAACTAAATTTTCGAATACTTTATGAGTCAATAACTATTAAATAGTACTAATAGTAATTTAACCCCAAATCATTTAGTTAAAAAGAATAACAGGGTTGTCAAATGGATTATATAACATGCACCCAGCATGTTACAATTATACAATACATTTGACAACCCTGTGTATACCAGAAACAACGCCCAGATAGTGTTGTTTGATCACTAATCGCCATGGACTGTGTTGTTAATAGATTATGCGACACTATCTCGATACAGACATACCTTCAAATCATTCAAGCAATAACAATCACTATCCATTACGAAATAAACATCATAATTCTATAAAACAATATCTTCTCATTTTTGACTATATTTGATTTCGTGTTAATTGATAAAAATAACGTGATGATAAAGTGACTTGTGTGCAGATAGATTATAATATTAAATTATTTTATCGTTTTATATAACATTAAAAATATTTTTTTTGAAACAATATTTTATTATACTTCTTTATTATCTGTGATACTCATCGTTTTTTAATCTAGGTCCCTCAGCTGATTTTACGCATTATCTAAAATTGATCAATGTTAATGATAATTTTTATGATATTATGGTTTAATTTTAAGTTTTAAAACTGTCTAATAATATATTATACAAGATTTCTATATAAAAAAAAGTTAACATACTGTCAATTATAGGAATCGTCAACCTACTTCTACAATCAACACAAGTTTCACTGTAATTTTAGATACTAAATAAATAATAAACTGGAACCCTCTAATGAAATATTCTAAATATATATAAATATAATATACTTTTTTGTACATACTCAAAATGTATTTGAGTGAAAGCAATCATAAGTCCTTTTTTGTTTACAGGCAACCCATTTTCATAATTACACAAGGTGTGGCTGAATAGTTTGTGGAAATATTCAGAAAAAAATGTATTTGATTCGTATTCGTATAACGAATTAGCATATTTATTAAATTTATATCAAAAAGATGTTTTGTAAATAACATATCATATTAAAAACTAAAAAAAAGTGACAGAAAAGACCCGATACATTTTTTTTTAATATTTAAAACTAAAAGGTTTTTTGATGTGGCAATAATGTCCAATATTAATCAGCCGAGTGTCTTAAAATCGACATAAATAAGTTTATTTTGAATAAATAAATAAAAAGTTAAATCTGTAACAATAACAAAAAAATATAAGTATTCAAAAAAGGTCAACTTATCTACAATGTTAAATATACTACAAACAACATTTTCAGTACAAAATATTTAACAAAAAACTTTAATATGCTTTAATCTAATTAAAATTCTACAATTTTGTCGTAGTAGTCATCATGTCATAAATGCGAATTCTAAATGCAGGAGATAAAAAATAATTATATAATTATGAAACACCGAAATAACACAATGGCGTTATCAGAATGGCATTTCATTAAAGATCATGCAATTATTAATTTTATCTCCCATGGAATGCCATCCAACATGGCACTATGAATAATTCTAATTATTTATTCAACGATTCTATTCTAATCCAAGGTTAGTATTTAGTTCGGAATATTTTTGAAATCCAATTATGATAGAGAAATATAAAAAAATCAGCAGCACCGGTTTCTTTTATTTAAATATGAAGTAGTTTTTAATGTAATTAACAACCATTAGTAAGCAATCGAATGTACTCTAAAGTCTCGTCAGTGGTGATAAAACATCATCGTCGCTAATTAATATAGTATACAATTAATTTATATTATTTTATTATACAAGAATAGAAATTGGATGTATCTTTTTTAGATATAATTGCAATTTTAGGTAGTAGGTCAGGATTAATCTAACCACAAATACGTTACGTTACCCACATATTTCCTAAACACGTTTCGTACTTTTCAAATGACATTCCGTAGGCAAGCGGGAAGCTTTTCGCATGCGCTACCTACTTTATATTTACGACACTAAATATAAAAGCAGTTTCAATGTAGGCCCACTGAAGACTCCACATTTCTTTTAAAATCGATCGGCTAATATAAGCTCAGAGTTTGTCATTCACTGACGTTACACCCGTGGCTCGACTGACGCATGCGCGTCTGGCCATCGTCTATCCTGCACATTTATAGATGACTGTTTGAATGTAAGTTCTCGCATAGTACGCCGTGATCTTTTTAACGTGGTCGCATTGCTTTATCGCCTGAATTCACGTTCGAGCGGTTACCTCATTTTGTCGCACCGAGATATAGATAACGTCGACGTTAGTAAGATATTTTGTCAATTATAAGATAAGAAAATTACTGCTGTTTTGTTATATAAATGATAAGTAAATTGCGACAAAAGCATGCCGTAGTGGGTGGATTGTCATCGGATGTGCGGTGACGGGCGGACGACTTTCGTGTGTAGTCGTGCGTAGAGAGGAGCGGTGGCTTCACCAGTCAGCACAGCGGACTCGAGCCGCGCGGGTGCGCGGTGTGTCGGTGCTTGTAGGTTTTTAGTTTGACAGTTGGCGCGTTTTTCGTTTTTGTTCAACTCTTTTTTGTGGAAAGCATAGATTTTAAGGTAGTGTAATCCGTGTTTTTTCTGTTTACTATTTTTGTGTGCGACTAGTCTTTTGTGAATAATTCATCGCCGGCTGTGAATTTAGTGATTGCACGCCTGTGTACTCTCGCCGTGTTAAGTGCAGGATTTTGTGTTTTTTTTCTCTTCGGAAAATTCTTACTGTGTACGTGTGTCTTGCTGCCGGTAACTACAACGGTGAGTTTTAATGTATACTTTCTATTGACTTAATACGTTCGCTGTGCTATTTAGGGTTTCGGTTTTCTATAACGGTGCTAGAAAACGCGTTCCAAATATAGCTGAAATGATTTCGATCCAGACTAGTACTATTCGAAGTTATATAAAGGGAGACTTTAATAAGTTTGGTAGTTGAAGATCACGTTATCCCTTGGTGGCCGGGCGAGACGATCGAGACAGCTGTGCATACGTAACGGGTAAAAATAAATACTCGAGCGTTATAGGTATCTAGACAAACCGGCTTTGGGGCCGTATTATTAGTGCACATTATACAATATTTGTTATAATTGTTAGGTTAGGTTAGGTTAAATAAACATTTGTCGGTCACTAGGTAAATATATAACGTACAATTTATATTACATTAACTGCAAATGTGTTGTTGCAATACAAATAGCTATTAGTCATGTTTTCGCAGGTAATTTGAACACCAAGGGTAAGTTATCAAATCAACATTTTGACAGCTGTCATAAATTCGTGACATGTACAGATACAATAAAAATAAATACATACAATATATTTATGAGCACATACTTCATTGTATGATTGCACCAAATTGATATAGTAAGATTATATAAGTACAACTACTACTTATTAATGTTGTTAACATTCAAATTTCTTGAAATCATTAAGATAGTATTAAAATTTAATATTATGCATTTATAATAAACATTGTTATAGACAGGGCAGACAAATGGCAACATTAATAGTTAAATAATGGCAAAATGTAATAAACACCTTTCAATACAGTAAAATGATATCACAGGGAAACAATTTTAGATTTATGCAGAATATATAAATAGAACACACAAGTCTAGAGTTATTACCAACCTTAAAATATTCTACAATTCAATTTGTTTTAGCAAAGAATAGAAATTGCTGTCGTCTGTTGTAGGCAGCACAAATGAGATAAGCAGGATTACTAGGGTTTATGAATTGACCTACTTCTGAAGTAACTCGAGTTTATTAAAAAGGACACTTATATTTTAAAGAATATATCTTCAATACTTTGGCAATATTACAATGTTTTAAATTATAAATCTGTGTAATTCTTTTAAAATGAGAACTTATAATATTTCATGTTATCTATATTCAATTATTATAAGGAATGTTGTATTAATGTTATATTGATTTCCTTTTATGTATAGAAAGTTTCGGTCACTTGGCCGTCATCCAGAATGTAATATGGTTGTTGAATTTGTGGCTACAATTAAACATTCATTGTAACATAAATCTTTTTCTATTTTATTCATAAATGGTCCGAGAACTGAAATTTCGCGTAACTCCATATGCATGAAGGAATTTAGTTTCTTTTATAGCTATTTCTTTAATGTATCCATCTGTTATAATTTATT
>JAAAKD020000172.1:1752209-1765582 GCA_010014825.2 Danaus melanippus
TATATAATGTTCGTTCGTTCCCAGCTGGGGCCGCGGACAACCCGATGCGGAAACGCTGCCCACAGGTCCCGACTACGATTCCGACCTCGATAAGAAGCCTCGCGCTGGCCAAATTCTGTGGATAAGGGGTCTCACGCGCCTGCAGACGCAGGTATGTACAGGGCTGGCTTATAGGGGCTTGACCGGTCTCGCGGACCGACGATAGCGCGGTCTCTCAGACCGGGCTCCGTGTGGTCCCACAGACCGGGCTACATGTGGTCTTAAAGACCGGGTTACATGTGGTTTACGTTGTCCAAATTGGGCTTGATTATATGTTTGGAATTACCGTGATTTTTAAGGGTGATATAAATTTAAAAATAAAAATTTTGCTGATATTTTTAAAAATGATACTGGCCATCATTTGAGAGTTGATATTTCTTGTGTTCTTCAAAGATTTCATATATAATTAAATATTAATTTTCAATTAATGTACCAAGTAATGGCCACGTTTTGTCACAGATACCATCATGAGAAGTGAGTATATCATGATGGACTCTAAGACAACTGTATAGGGTTCACTTTAATACAGTGATCTGTATACAGTAACAGTATTATATTAATATACATATAATAGGATTGGAAGATTGTTCGTGTTTATATGAGAGAGGGATAAGTTTTAGGTTACAGAAATACAGTACCAACAGGTCAACAAGCGGATACCTTGGGCATCCAACGCTAAGTCGATATTGTCCATTATAATTTTTTACTATTTTTGCATATAAAACCACCATTACCAATACTATGCATTCATATAGTTATCGTGAGAGGTTATTCATAACACATCGGAACTACGGACCAATCACAGTTCGTCTGTTAAAAAGTTACACAAATTAATGCGATTTATAAATCAGACTTGAGATGTTATTTCATATATAGTATGTTCATTTATTTGTTTTGATTATTATTTAATTTTTTATTTGTAATAGTTTCCGTTCAAATCTTGTTTTATTTCTCCTATACTTCTGTTCTGATTCGATAGTTATTTTTCCGAACCTACACAGAGAAACACTTTACAGATGTAATGAGTAGATGCTATTTTATTTGGCCCATAACGTAGTGAGATATTGTCCGTTTGCTAATTTTGTTTTTAATTTACACACACAAATAGCTTATTGATCGGTCAGAGAGAAATTGGCAACCGAGCAATACTGATTAGTATTTTTTTTAATCTTTTCTAAAACTTAATTCACTTGGTTTCATGACATCCTTCTATCTGGTCTAACTTCAGCTTTGCCCTCTTGACTTCTTCCAAGGATGTCGTAATACCGAGGATAGATACATCGTTATAACGGCCATGCATGCAACCGATATACAGTCTGACGCTTCCCAACTATTTATTACCCTAATTACCCCCCATCCCCCCACCATGGCATGCATATGTAGACTGTGACGTACTTATCCCTCATATACGAATTCTCAAACAGTTACTATGACTATCCCGATCACTACATAAATACAGTCAATGACTTTGTAACATCTATTTTTTCTCTATCTTTTTTGTTAGTCATACTGACTGTTTGATTTTCTATGATCTATTTTTATTTTGTTTTTATTTTGATATAATATGATTTGTCTGTTTTATTTATTGGTATTACGTTACAAATAGTGTTTTCTTTTTCTGTTGCTTGTGGAACGCCAACCCGTTACATCCTCGCTACTGATCCAAGCAACCCAGCTGTAATGAGAACGTCGTTTTCGTAAACGACGTACTAACCTACGTTACCGATATCAGCAGTAACATTATATTATTTTTAATGTATTATTTTTGTACCGGATTGTGTTCAGTTACTGCTATAGACTACTGAGTGTGGAGTGGAATTTTCTTGAGATATTTATTTTGATGAGCATGACGTGATTGCTCTACTAACATGACAATCGGAACCCGTCTATCCTTTGCCGTTGTAATGTCAATGTTTTTGTGTTTTGTTTTTGTTTTTTTTTTTTTGTTTTTTGTATTTTTTGTGTTTTTTTTTTTCTGGTTTTGTTCTGTTTGTGAATGTTGATGGCGTTGGGGTCTAAGCGTCACACTGGGCGGCGGATGTGTAGTGAAAGCTTGCCGTTGGATTGCCTTCATTGTGATTATTTTTGCGTATTTTGTTAGGCTTCTTGTAGTGTCCTTATATTATATATGTCCGTGTACAGAACGAGCGGTGGCCGCTGTTTGGTAAGTAACATGTAGAAAGTAACACGTTCCAGTAAACAAATGATATATACTAAAAAAAAACAGTGAGTTGTGGAGCTTCCTAATACATACATGTTTCGGTATTAAAATTGTGTGCCAAAATAATTTATAAATATTATTATAATTCAAGGAATCGAAATATTTTGGTGATACACAATTATAAAATCGATGTTAGCTAAATAACGTAGGCAAGTTTATGTTCCTCCTTGGCTCCGGAATTGGATGTTGAAACTAAAATGGCATGCTAGAGATTAAGTGTGTTAAAAATCCATACTAATCACGTACGAGATATAAATGCGAGCCACCACCATAGAGGGCGTATGGAATTTGGATTAGTTTAAAATAAATAAACATAAAAAAAGCAGTAAAATGTACATGTGACGTTAAAAATGAGATACGGTGATTTGTTAGAACCCTTGTCCAAGCATTTTAGGTGTCTCCCCAGCGTTGTCTAGGCTTATGTGTAGTTCAACTTCAGGGTAGTTGAGGCCTCGAATCGAATCCTATAAATCTTCCAGTTCCTCATTATTGTGTTTTTATTTGGTTTATGATTTTTTTTTCATTTGATTTGGCACTTCAGATCTAATGACACTGGCCCCGGCCGCATACATGCTCATGAAACACCAACACATTTCTAATCCTTTCAACGGCTACCAAATGGTTTTCTTTCGCGTGCATGTCTATTTATTATTGTTTTTTTTTTTATTATTATTAAATGTTATCTGTGACACATTTTATCGCTCAATACCCTGGCCTTTTAATTCCATGCGATATTTTTTATTTGAACTGTGAATATCCGGTTCTGAGTCTTCAATGTTCATCGTCAAACAACACTCGATTAAGTCCCATACCTTTCATGTACAGACACCTATTATTTAAAATTTTACTCTATGTATACTATATCAAGGGTCGTTTTTCCGTGTTGGCCTGCTTGTAGCTACGACAGATATGGGGACATGTTTTATTTAAAGCTATTTTATCTGAATGACTTTGATCTGATCGTCCCGACGTCATCTTTTTATTTTTTGTACGTATAGTTATGGAATTTTGCACTATTGTATTTTGGATTAGTTTTTGTCGAATTTTATTAATATTATTCTGTATGATCAGAAGTTTTTTTTAAATTTATTTTAGATGTTATTAATATTGTCAATGTAGATTATTTATCCGTTCTGCACTTAAAATTTGTCCTCTGTTTGTCAACAATTGACCTTGATCCTAAATTAATTCGATGCATCCCTAAAACATCGATAAAAGTTCCACAACAACACTACTTGTCTGACTTAATTTTCAGTTCATAATTTTTAACAATATAATCTACGAATTAAAATTCCATGACGTCGGACGAACAAGGTCAATGGCAAACGATGGAAATATCATTAGCATAGACTATAGACAGTCCCATATCTGGGTGGAGCGGTTGTAAAGCTAGGGCTGCGTGGCAAATAGGACGGTGTCGAATGGGGCGAGCCGCGCGTCGTAGAGAGATGTTGTTGGCAGCCCCGGCCGGTGCTGGAGACGGAGGTGTAGTGGCGGCCGCGGCGGCTGACGGCGCGCTGCGTGCGACGGACGCTCACGGTACACTCCCCCTAGCCCTAGCCCTAGCGCCTAGCGACTAGCGCCTAGTGACTAGCTCTCCCACACGACACGTGAGCGACGAGTCGTCCGTCACTAGCACTCTGCTTTTGATTGTCTACGTCTTATTTTATTGGTTTCATCACTTTTTTTTTTGGTATATAATCGGCAGTCCAAACGATTCCAGCCATACATTGTCGAACTGGAGTGTCAGTGCTGGCGACTCATCGTGATCAATCCAATAGTTCTGTTTGTCTGTTTTCATCTCCCACGTCTTTGGCTGTAGATGTCGTCCCTCATCTGGCACTATCGCCCGCCACCCTGTCACTCGCTGTCGACACTTCGATCCTCCGAGCACTCCCTGTCGACCCCTCCTAGCTTTTTTTAAATCTCATTTAGAGTTCTTCCCATCATCGAGGCCCACCCGGATCTCCCAGCGTTCGCTATCACCTAGTACATTTTGTTTTAGCTGTGTGCATGGCCACCAGGCACCGGTGATCCGCCCGTACTCCGCGGCTCACATACACTAGAGCGGTCGCGCACTCCGTCCGACGGTCCGTACAGAGTCAATCCACACCACACTCGTAGGTCGTATCGGTGGCTCGGTCTGTAGGCGAGGGTGTAGGGGGTAGCGGGCGTCACGGGTTGTGTTGCTTGCAGCTGCGCGTGGTGCGCGCGTTCAAGTCGACGCTGGAAGACCTGGAGGAACGCCTATCGGCCCACTCGGCAGCCGGCCTCCGCTCCCGGCTGCGAGCCCCCCTCCAGGACATCGCGTACATCGACGACGACGCCGCGCCGGCGCCACGCACCGAGACCACCATATTCTAACGCACACCCACACCGACGAACGAACACACCACTCCCCTTACGCTTTTGTTTGTTTTGCGACGCGCCCGTACTTAACGTTACAACGTCGCCCGAAGCCTCCGTCGCGGCCTCGCGTAACATATAGCATGCGTGCTCCGAACGCATCCTTCATAGCGGCTAAGGTTTTATTAAGTGTTAAAATGTTTTATTAGATCTAGGTAGTCGATAGCAATAAAACTATATATAGATAGGCCCGACGTTAGGCTCCTAGACCGATTTGTGCCTGTTACCGCGCCAGAGCGCATCTCTACGATTTCGATTGTGTTTGGAAACCTGTTGAATTTCTCAATGTTAAAGTTGCAATAGTTCGGCGAATGTTTTAGTGAGTAATGATATCGTTATTTGGACCGGGGTCCGTTTCGACTCTCGATCGTCTCTCCAACACTGCAACCCGACCTACCAACGTACGATATGTAAATAGGTTTGTAATTTTTCGACCGTATTTGTATGTATATCGGTGCAGTGATATTTTGTATAGCTGTTGTGAAACATTTGAGATATCTCCTTTGAATATTGTAATTTTAATCTATGACTCTTTTAAATATTTTATCTTCGTAACTGATACTTTATATAATCCTCAGTAGCTTTCTTCGTGTAGGATGTACGATGAGCCGGTGTACTTTGATGTTTTGTTACATAGTAAATTTTGGGACCACTTTTACCCCGTTTCTGCCTAAAACTGGGATACAATTAGACCTACAATTATTATATAGATACGTTATTTTATCCAGATTTTACTTATAGAATGGACACTATTATCTGAATAGCTCTATTGTGTAAGGTATACTCCTACCTGAAGTTTGTTATGAATGAGACACATCGTCTAGCATATCGCCTAGCGGACGGTATAAAGACTATACTACATCTATAGGACGTATTATAATGCTAATGTTACGGAAATTATTTACATTCAATAAATTTTCAAGCAAATTCCATAGTATTTTCATTGATTAGTGTTTGTATGGTGGGGGCTTTAGAAAGATCGCTCTATTTCAGATGTTAACGGTAAGTTTAGGTCTGAGTCGAGTCGAGCGACTGCCAAGCTGATAACTGAAAAGTAGGTGAAGTCAGTTGTACTTAGTGGCATGTTGCACGTTGGCCCACGTTGTCCCACGTTGTCCCAAGACGGTACACGCTTAACGTACGTTATAAAACACTATCGCTCTAGGCTAACAGACCGACACCTCTGGTGTAACGCTAGCCGCCATTTTGTGACTTGCACGTCTTCAAAATGGCCGCCGTTTTAGATTGTAAGTACAGTATCTATCGAAGTTTTTTTTTTCTGTTTTTATATTGGTACAAATGTTGTTGTTTAATTATTTTTCTTTGATTTGTAACTTGATTAATTTCGCTTCGCATTTAAAGTGTGATCATGCTTATATTACAGCATTTCGCATGTATACAGATGTGAGTATGCACAAGTTGTCTTTTTTTTGTTTTGTTAATGAAATTAGACGTTTGGTAGCGTAACTTACAAAACTATTCGCTTTATCTAATTCATATACATATTGTAAGGAGTCTCTTAACACGTTATACGCATAGAACGACAGTGTTCAATATATTTACTAAAACTACGATATACTACCAAACTTCTAATATTAGTTTTATAAGCTGATATATTAAAAAAAAAGTATATAACAAAAAATATATTATATCTCCACTGTTACACCAAAACTAGAAGTAAGTTTACGGAAAGGTAAAAACCAACTTAATTAATTTTCGAAGCCCGTAGTATATATATTTTTATTTTCTTTTGTTTTATTAATTCTCGACTCGGTTGTGTAAGTACTTATTGAACATTGATTTCTTTATTTTTGGGTTACATATATACCTTTGTTAAACCACTCACATACTTAACCGGCATACAAACGACCATTTAATATTAAAGTATCATATTAATAAAAGTATTTATTCCAAGACAATGATATTTCATTTGACTTTACCTGATAGGTAACGTTCGTTCGTCGTGGCTCACATACCGGATCTTATTAGTAGTAGTAGACACGTTATATTTTCATTTTTTTTTTCTTAAGAAATAATTTTTATATATATATTTTCCATTGCTAGTGGATGCCCTCGACTTCCCCCGCCCTGAGCTAGTGAATGCCCCTATCCTAGTTAATAGGCACCTAATTAGTAACGAAACTGCTATCATAAATTTTTTTATTTTCATTTAGTCTTTTTTTCTAAAGCTATCGAATCTCACTTGGTAGTTATGGAATTCTAAAACCAAATATGATACGGTTAGATGCTCCTAACATTGGTTTTGGAATGCCGCGTACGTTATTGGCTATCGAGCAGTTTGGTTACGCGCGGTATCTTACACCGCGTATATTGTTTTGCAGCAAAAAGCGGACATATTGGCCGGCCGCAGGATATTTGTCAATAATTATTTGGCGGAACACAGGAGGATCAGCGTACAGTCCGGAGGTGGCTCCTTGCCCGCCCTCAGCCCTGTTTCCCATCAGAGCGATGAATAAAACAGAATAAATGAATAAATATTGATAAGCCGTGGTTAATGCTAGCTTTCAGCGTTGACTGACGAATCAGTCGATGAGTCAAGCACAAACTATTATCTCAGTAACATTCAATCGTATCTGTAAATGTAGCATTAAGTAATGAATTGTCTACTAAATAGTTTAAGAAATGAGAATTGCGAAATATTAATAGAAATTAAATTATGGTGCACCCTATTGAATATTTAAGCTATATTATTAATATAATTATATATTTATATATTACTCATAGCTGACATTTGAAGTGAAACGCGACACGTTTATTTTTTTACGTCAATAGATTAAAAAAAGAGTTACTTAAATCTTTTCTGTAAATAATCATGGAACTTCTCTCCTTTACGATAAATATATATGGACGGTGTGTGTTCTGATGTTGAAATTTTATAACGAGATCATTATGATAAAATGTGGCCTAGACTCCTGCTAACAAGTGCTTATAATAATATTGATATTTAAATTTGCTTTTTGTCATAGTAGATATTTGTAACTGTTCTGCCTTGGCTGTTGTGTCATATTTTGTGATGATTTTTTTTTTGGTTTTCTATAGAATTTAGATGAATGTTGACTACTGACTTAAAGATTTTTTATATCAATAGTAAATGCATGAAATAGATATAGACATTTAAGATTCTTACATTATTTTTTTCTAGTATAGCAACACTGTCAACACTACACCAGCCTTACTCTCTGGTCTTCCATTTTTTTTCTTTTCTCCAACTACCCTCCTCAAGCAAATTTAAATATCACCTTAGAGTAAACCTTCTAGATACAAAAATATATCTATGTTAAGTTATGATAGTTTTTATGTGTAATATTTTGGAAATTCATTAAATGCACTATGTAGTAGAATTCGCCTGCTAATTATATAAGGTTAACTATATGAGGTATATTACGAAATTCTATTAGGTGTATATTGGTGTTCACCAAGTTATGAAAGTTAAACTTTTAACGAAATGATTTCTAATATTACGCTTATAGTCACGCCGATAGTATAAACATATTCGAGCATGATTTTCTGCTACACAGCCAATGAATTGGTATAAATTGGTATTCTCTTAAATAGTTGTTTCTAATGCTTCTTGTCACTTTTAAGTCTTAGTAATAAAGTATCTATACTCCAAAGTAACTTTCATTTCACCCCGTGCCTCGTTCGGAGCTGAATTTATAAGGTAAATGGCCACCGGAAGTGTTTGTGTCATTAATGTGGTCAACATATTGGATGTTGGCGTCCAACGTTGGCCGGAATGTTTGTAGTACTATGTTAGAAGCTTAGCTTATAACGTGTTTAGTATTACACCTAGCATGTCTTAGACTATTGTTGGTGAAAGATTATTGTCTAATAAAATTTCACCTATACAACACTTTGTGTATGATAGTTAGTGTTTTAGAGAATAGGCTCGCTTAATAGTTGTAAAACAGACCAGTAGACAGAATAATCCGGGTGAAAAATGTCCATGTGAATGTTCAACGATATGTTCTTGCAATCACCGTTTTATTATAGCGCTTATGTATATTAGTTGTAGTATGAAATGTTCTACGATTTATTATCTGGTATGTGAGCGACTTCGTCAACAATATGTGTGCTTCTAGATAAAACCGCATGAAGAGATACAATGTAACACACACGACTGTGTGATCACACACACACACGCACAGACAGTGTAAACTCAATGTAAGCTTCAACGCATTTACAAGGACAACAGCTATTGTATATCAGATCGATGTCAAATTGTTATTATTTCAATTATTTTTTTTAATTTATTTTTTGTTTATTTCGATAATGTATCGGAGCCCTGGATGGAAAATGTGTAAATAGTTTGTAAGTGCACAAACCATGAATGTGCTTCTTAAGGTTTATAGGAGACCCTGCGTTAATTTCTTCTCCTATTCTATTTATTATTTATCTTTTTCCAACAAAACGCTTCGCGAAGCACCGCTTCCGATAGTCCCCGTAAACCTGTTTCAATTTCAACTCACTGCTTTTCTATCGGACGCTAACTCTGATATTTATATTCTACTACAACTATTTTATTTGATACTAGTATATATTATTTTTGCAATTTTATTTATTATTATTTTTCCTTTTCACGGTATATATGTTTTTGTTTATTCCGAAGTAGCGTCCGATCGTGGGCGTCGTACGAGCGCGGTCGGATCGCCTCCCTTGTAGCGATCTATACCTCATGCTCTCGTTTTAATTTTCTTTTCCATGAATCCCCATTGCACACGGAAGGTCATAGGTGGCGAGTTACAAGAGCGCTTGATTCCTGTGCCCTACAGCAAGACTTCTACCGATCAAGCTGTAAGATTTCATAAGAAGCCTGCTCTTTCACTGACGATCTAATTCTTTTTTTGTTTTGTTTCCGTTTTATTTTATTCCTCTGTTTATTTTTATTTTACTGTACTCAACTTACATATCCGCTACTATATTCTGTTCCGTCCACGCTGACCTTTTAACTTCTGTGACTTTATTAACACGTGAACTTAATCGGTCAGTTTTATGCTTGCATGTATCATCACAGCATGAATTCCTCTGCATGTATCACTGTTTAATTAAGAATCAAATTCACGTTACAATATAATAATGGGATCTATAAAACCTGGGTATTATTTATAGGTTGAATTTACAGGTATATTTATAAATATTTTAATTTAATCATGTTTTTTTTTAAATTCAAACAACATAAAGCTTTTCTTACTATTAGAGGATTTTATCGCACCTGAATTAATATATCACTAATCTAGCAATCAATAAATATTAAACTTAGACTTCACACTAACTTGTCCTTACACATAGCTTTAAAGCGTGAATATCATCCACATTATCATTTAGCTATAAATAGTATATGTTATTTTCCTTGGTTGCCCCATACATTGCACAATATATCCTAAATGAAATGCTCCATAGAAAACTAATCAACAGGGAAACAACATGGAAGCTTAATAAACGGATACCATCTCATAAATAAGGCTTTTAGATTGATAATTAGGCTGTGCTTATGGAGTCGCGAAGCGTATAGGTCAGCTTGCTTCGGGAACGAAGTTACGCAATCAATGTTGCTTCATAAACGTAGCGTTCTAAAGCTTCGTGCGGCTCACATAGGGGTCAGATAAATACAGTCACAGCATAAATGCATGGGTCTTCGATACGTCACTTATAATGTAATAAAAATGTTCGTCTGTGTTCAGAGGAGGGAGTAGATATCACTGCATGGCATTCGACTCCGGACCGGCTCGACGACTTCAATGAGTTGGGATCAAGCGGGATCATACTTCAACAGCCAATCCCATTGATCCCTTCTCCAGAGCGGATTATCTGTGACTGGAATTTTTGAATTTGCTTCACGCCTCTTTTTATGGCTCGGTGTGCTTCTATTTGTTTATTCCGAAAAATGTATATTTTTCTTTTTCTTTATTACAGCATCGCCTTTGGATTGTGATTTGCTGTATCTATTTTGTTGATATATTAATTCCAGTCTGAATGTCATCTAAAGGCGATGCTCTAAAGTTTTTGATAAACGTCTCGCTCTGGCTCACATTTCACTTTGAGATACGTTCCGACTTCCTGTATTTGTATTCAATTTGTAAATTAATTCAACCCCTGGAACTTATCTGGTTTCATGCGATAAATGTACACTTATCCTATGCGCAGCACACTATTGGCACACCGATGTATTTACAAACTGCAAATTATACTCCCCCGTGTGTCTGCAACGTGTTTTCGCTATAATTTCTTTTAAAGGTGATTGGTTAATTTTTGAATATCAATATATTATGTTTTCATATAAATTTAAAACTTGAAAAAACCTTAAGAAACGAATCAATCACCTGTAATAGACGAAGTGGTGTTACTGCTAGATGCTTTACAAATGTAACTGTGGGTCACTAAATGGTAATAATGGAGACAGGCGTATAGCAGTAACGCTGGTGTGAGCCAGAGCGGAACTCCAATAACATGATGATGAGAGATGCGAATAACTGTGGTGGGAACGCAGATCCGTGTGGTGAACGCGTTCCGGCAGGGGTTGGACTCACGCGGCTCGCTCGCTGACGCGGCGCTAGCGGAAGCGCTCCGCAAGCAGACGGCGCTGGCGAAACGTTTCTCACACTCGTCCAGCGTAGAGTATGACGCGCCGCACTCTCTGGCGCCACACGACCTGGACGTCGAGCGCCTCTCCAGCCACAGCCACACGGAGACCGCCGTCTAACACACCCCACCCCCACACCCTCACACCAACGGACACCCCGCCCGCGCCGACCGACGCCGCCATCGCTCCCTTGTAATAACGATCGTGTATAGAATGATATTTTTTAAAACGATTGTCAAGTATTTGTTTTGACGCCGGTGTTCGAGCATAAGTTATTGTTAACTAGTGTGTTTAATTATTCTATTGTTTTGAAAATATTTTATTATAATACGCGCCGCGTTGCGACGCGCGCGTCTGTTGAACAAATGAAAAAAAATATTGTCTAATTATTAATTTTAGATTTAAGCGCGAGGACGAGCGAATGGGCGTGTGTTTTTTGAAAAATAAAATGAAAAAAAAATTTCGCGTAGCATCGTGTCATCTATTACACGGAATGAAATGTTTTGTATTGCTTTTGTCAAAGACATGTTGTGGTGCGGCCGGGGAGGGGGCGGCCAGCGCGTCGTCTCAATTCATCCTTTTGTATAAAGTTATTTCATTTGTAGCGCAGCCTCATCGTGTGTACGTAACGCCGAGTGATATTAGAAGCGCGCGCCCCCCCGCCTCCCCCACCCCGCCCAACCCGCGCCTTGTATACTTAACTAAATTATTGAAGTATTAGTTAAGGTGTTTGTTATAAATTTCAATAACTATTTTTTTTGTTTTTACGACCTTTTCCTCTATATCTAAGTATATATTTAAGTCATATCTCGTACGTAGACGCATCAACAGTAAAGTTTGTACACAAGAACCGTTCTCCGTATTCTTGTGTAAAGACGTACGTAGTCCACTTAACCATCTTCAAAATGTTTAAATAGAAATAAACATTAAATTGTATAGCTGATGGTATTTATTTGTAATGCTAGTCTCTTATGAAGCAAAATACTAATTATTCAATTATTATAATGTACTTATTGATTATTGATAAATACTTCAAATTTATTAAAACGAAATATACCTAGTATACATGTAATGAATTGATTTTGGAATTTTTCCTCTACGAGCAATAGCGGGACGCTCGCTCGGCCTCACCTCAAGTGCGGGGAGAATGAAACGAAGTCATTGGACCAATTTGACATGATGAATTAGAGATTGACGTGTTACAGGACCGGGTGAGGTTAATGACCTCAGACGCTATCATTAGACAGATGTGATTTAAGATTTATGACGAAGAACGATAACTAACAGGAGATACATCGCACTTGAGGCTGGGTCAATACACGCGTCGGCACAGACATAGGCGACTTAGTATCGCAGTGGCATTTTGAACTTATAAAGTAAGACATGTACTTAATGGACCTAGTGATGAGTTGAACAAGGATCCGATAACACAAGCCGGATGCTCGCTGCCCACTTGTTTTAGGAATTAATAATTATGATCGAGCGATTTAGCGAATCGGCATGTTCAATTTTGTATAGGAAGTTTCATAGTAGCATTATTGAGAGTTGTTATGTTTTATTTTGTGAGGTTCGTAGCGTTTGGTCGCACGTGCGACGTTCCTCGACTAGTGTAGATCGCGCGGACGCGCTCGCCCACACTCGGACGAGCGGCTATCACTACTAAACTATTAAACAGTCTTGTAAGTAATCGAGTATTAGCTTTGAATCAGTAAAGCCTTTTTAAAAAAACTTAGTTAAAAAAAAACTATTCAAATTTCACGTTTAAATAATATTAGTTATGTTTTCAGTGAATAGAGAGGTCATTGTTATAGTTTTGTGTATTGCTATATTTTCGTTACGTACCAGTTTCCCGATGAAAGACATATATTAGGAGTCTACTGTGACGTAGGAGGTCCGCCCTCTTACCTAACAATCAATTGTTTTGACAATCATTGTCTGCCACTAACCATTTTAGGTAATAAGTCCCATTGTTGTATTTTTCGTCTCACAATAAATGAAATCTATTTTATTGTTTTTAAGCTGTCGTTTTATTTATAACCTTGTAATCATCTTGCGAATACTACACTATTGGAAGGGAGTAAAAAAAATTGTTTCACTTTTAGAGAA
>JAAAKD020000172.1:1996362-2010290 GCA_010014825.2 Danaus melanippus
AACCTGACAAATATGAATAATGAGATAGAGTTCAAACAATCTTCATATAACTTTTTGGGTTGTAAAACATATTGCTATGAAGTCATGATGAAATTATATGAGTATGTTAATTTGCTGATTTTAGATCTGTTTCACTCTTAAATAGATATACCATAAAAAAAAACAAAAAACGAGCGTTGGTACTTTATCAAGATGTTAAGAAAGTTTTGTCCTCATTTTGCAGAACACATATGTAACAATTAACTTGTATTTCTGCAGTCTAGAAAACTACGTATTTTGCGGTATTTGACGGCTACCTGGTGTTTCCAACTCTTATCCAGCTTGACATGGGGTGTTCCCTCTTCTCCACCAAGTAGTTGGTGATATCTGAACCGCCGTCCCAAACAGGCGCTTTCCAGGACAAAGCCAGAGATTCCACGCCAATGTTGTCAACAGCTGGGAATCGTGGTGGATCAGGTCGGTCTAAAAAATGGAAGAGAAATGTTTATAAACTATTGCTTTAAAATACAAAAATGTTTGTATTAAAAGCTGTTGATTTTATGGTTTTTCTACCGCCAGAATGTCGTATGTAGGTATATAAATTTGAAATACAAAGTGAGTGTTGATAACGAGATGAGAATTCCCGTTAGAAATATGACGTCTTCTACAAAACATAATGTAATTGTTTATTATAGTAAAAGGTTGTTTCCATAGTGATTTTTGGGTTATGAAATAATATAACGTACCGCTTATTTCAATATTGATGGTTGCAGAATCTTGGCCGAGCTCGTTTTCAGCCGTGATCCTATATGGTCCAGAGTCCATCTTACTGGCGTCGCGTATAGTCAGAATAGCGTGACGTTCTGTAAAAAGCCGATTCAATTGATATCATGAGAAGGTTAACAAGACTATGGGTTGTTATCATTTGTTTTCTTTTGGCAAACTTCATTAGATGATCATCTCTGCTAGTATTTGATAAAAACTTTGAGTTCTTAAGAATATAATTTATATTAGTATAGATAGAGAGATTTCTCATAGTATTGACAGAGTGTCAGAGAGTATGTGTGCCACCAAAAAAATAAGAATATAAAATGTCTTAGGCCAAAAAAATTAAATTAACTCATTCATTTTTTTTATTCAGAATTACTATAGATAATCTTTTCTTTGCTACAGTTACGTTGTTTTGTAGTTCTCTATATGTCTTACATTAATATTATGAAGACCAAGATTTTCTCACCTTTCCTCTCAACATGATAGTGTAATCCTGACTCAATGGTTTCTCCCTCTCTCACCCAGGTGATCTTTGGTACAGGATGTCCAGTGAAAGGTATTTTAATAACAACATTCTCGCCCTTGTCGAAGTATGCAGTGTCACGGAAACGAGGTGGTACGTTCAATTTTGGCGCGGCTAAAAAGTTTTAAAAGATACATTTTAATTCCCTAATAATAAAGAAATAATATGATAACACTATTTTAACAAATATGTTGCGACTATATAAATTGTTCTCATTTTTAATAATTATTAAAATTATTTTTTTATAGTTTTAAGCGCTGTTTAAAGTTGGCTTTTTATTAAAATACTATTATAATAATTATCCGTTCAAAGTAGATCTAGAATTGAAGAAATACTTACTCATAATGAGCAGTTCTGCCCTGGTACTCTTCGCACCGGCTTTGTTCACTGCTCTGCAAACGTACTCATCAGCATCTTCTCCGAACACATCCATGACAGTTAAGAAGTGATTATCACCTTCACTCCAGATACGGTGACGAGGACCATTCATTATTTCCCTGGCGCCTGAAAATTATTTATTTGAGTTTAATATAAAGTAAGTTCTTATAACACTATTACTTCTTGTGGAGTCTTCAACCATTTTCATAATAAAATGAAAATTGCAAAGGATTATTGTTTTTTCAAATATCTTATTATGAATCATTATAAAATATAAAAAGAAACTAAGACATATTTGTTCAGATATGATAAAGTTTCTGAGGGACGCAGTTACAATTTAAAACAGTTCGGAAATTTTTTCTTAACCTATTATGTAAAATATTGATCATAATACTGACCCTTGTACCACGAGATCGTAGGTTTAGGTACTCCAGTGATGGTGCACGTGAATTTGGCATTGTGATACTGGATACAGTTGGCATTACGCAGTGGCTTAACAATTTCAGGCGGTATGGCAGCTGAAAATAATATTACAAAGTTTTAAGGATGTACACAATATATTTCTAAGACTATAACAGTGAATGAATAACAGTAATATCGGGATTCAAATTACCTTTAGGATCAACAACCTTGACCTGTTGGCTGTTGGTGCTGGGAGGCGATAATCCAGCTTCATTCTGAGCCACGACTCTAAACTCATACTGACGGCCTTCAATGAGATTGGCGCAGTTGAGTTGTGTTGGTACACAGAGGGTTGGATTGACACGCTGCCAGCTAGACGAACCAACCTCGCGTTTGTCTACCCAATAACCTGGATATAATTTGAAAAATGTAATTTAGATACCATTTGGATTATATAAAACAGTTTGAATTCTACAAAGGCTAATTGATATATCTATACTCAATGTTTAAAAGAAATCTATTATCTAGAAGCAATCGTTTTTGAAATAATAAAAATAATATAAGACATTGAATTGTGATTTATGTACCTTGCACTCTAGCGCCTCCATCGTTCTCGGGTTTTTCCCATTCCAGATGAACAAAGTGTCCTCCCACTTCCACGATCTTAGGAATGCCAGGAGCAGAGGGCGGATCATAGGGCGCTTTGGCCTAGAGAAAATGATATTATTAGAAAGTGGTCTTAAAAAAACAGGTAAATATATTTCTATATCTGTCGTGTTATTTTACCTTAATTGGATTGACACCTTCCAAGCCAGGTCCAATACCGTTATCGTTAGCCGCGTGAATCCTGAAGTTGTACTCTTGTCCTTCAGTCAGACCATGGACTGTGAACTTAGTCTCTCTAACCGAAGAAGCAATGGTTATCCAAGTGGTGCCAGACATATCCATTCTTTCCACAACATAGTGAGTGATGGGTAATCCACCATCGTATGCTGGTGGCCTCCAAGCAAGAGTGCAGGTGTGTCTAGATATGTCTGTTGCTTCTAGTGGTCCTTGTGGTGGTCCGGGCAAACCGGTAACGGTTATTGAGAAGGTGTCAGAAATCTCACCCGAATTATTTTTAATTGTTATCTTATAGGATCCTAGAAAACATGTTTTAGTATAAATACATTTATATTTCGCATCACAACTTTTTTATAAAACCACTGAAAAATAACTTACCCATATCATCCTTAGTGACGTCTTTTATAAAGATTAGAATGTAATCATCAAATACTGTGAACTTGAAATGCGGTGACTCAGACAGTTTGTGGCCATCTCTAGAGATGGTAACATCTGCGGGCTGATCTCCTGTGTATAAAATCTTGATCTTCGTGTTTTCGTGTTCAGGAAGGTGCATATCACCTGGCATGCGAATGATGCGTGGAGGATCTAAAAAAGGAGTGATTAGACGTGTTAAAAGTGTTGTGGTTACATTATAAATCTTCTGAAAAATTTTATAGAACTTACTTCCGATCTTGAGATGGGCCGTGCAGTAGATGTGCCCCAGATTGTTGCTGGCTTCACAGCTGTAATCACCCTCATCAGCATCCGTGGCTTCCAGAATATTCAATTTCAGAGTGCCTTCACGAGACTCAGCAATAAATCTGTTTGGTTACATACATAATATTTTATATTTATCTATAAAGATAAGCTTTTTGTAAAAAATACTATTACTTCTCTATAATAGACATATACATATATTATATGGGAAATGTGCTATTTAAGCCACTAACCTAGTGCCCATGACAATTTCTCGTCCATTCTTCAGCCAGCGCCCAGTGGGTACAGGGCTGCCAGAAGCGACACACTCCAGCGTGAAGGGTCTGCCCAGGGGTGCACACAGGGTAGGTGGCATCTGTTTGAGCCATTCGGGTTTCGCCCCGCCGACCTCCTCACCAGTGCGGACAGGCGTCGTGCATGTGGAAGGTTCTGATTTGCCTGCAATTTAAATATAAATATCTTCATATCTAAACTTGTAGAAACAACAAACATTTTTATCGTGAGACAAATTTTACGAAGTTAGTAAAATTGTCAAAATTTTATACTGAAGTGACAAAACAAGACTGCTTATTAATTATTCTTATACTTTAACCACGTTGACGATTTGCTTGAATTTGTGCATAAATGTCGCCGAGGGCAGTCAAAGTGAAATAAGATAGCTAAACAAATAATGGTTCCTGGGAGAAAAAGACATATTATTTAAGCAAAACTAGCTAATTATTATGTTTTAATTGACAATTGTTAAGCTACACTTTTTAAGCTTACCAGCTGAGTTAACAGCGATGATCCTGAACTCATAGTCCTGTCGCTCACTGAGACTGAGCGCTGTGTAGCTGGTGTCCAAAACGTTGTAGTCATTACATTTGAGCCATACTGAGCTACCGACTTCTCGCCTCTCAATAATATATCCGGTTATACGAGAACCTATTAATATAAAAAAAATATTTAAGTGAAAAGATTAATGTTTAATTGCAAAACATTACATACACCATAAATTTTTACGAACCTCCATCAGACGCAGGAGCGTCCCAGGCCAAGTCGACATAGTTTTTGCCAACCCGTAAAACGCGAGGGGAACGAGGTGCGGAAGGTGGACCAGCGCGGGCCCGCACTTTGAACGGCTGCGACGAAGCCGAATACTTACTGAACCCAGCTGCGTTTTTGGCGCGTACGCGGAATTCGTACTCGTGACCTGGCTCCAGGTTGTAAGCCTGCATTTAGGAATTTTAGAATAATTATTCGTTGCTTATAATGAAGAACGAAAAAATTGTTAGTGTTATCCTAACGGCATTATCACAGAATAAGTCCAAGCTAGAACAAACATAATTAGGAACGTAGTAAAAGAAAGTTGTCGACAAACATAATTAGGAACGTAGTAAAAGAAAGTTGTCGACATTCATCATGAGTAAAGAATTTATTCTTTGAACATATTTTTATTATTCGAACCAAATTAATTCAAAACGTGCCCTTGGAAAATATTTTCTTTAGTTAAAAAAATTACCTGACTTTTATATATATATATTGTGATTGATAATGAAAAATTTTCTTTTCTTCTAATGTCTGTTTATATAAATTATATTTAAAATTGTAGATATGTATTAATTATACAAAGCTCATACCTGGTAATTACAGTCTTTAACGAGATAGTCAGCTGCGGTCCAAATATTATCCTGGACGTCTCTGAATTCTATCTTGTAACCTTGAATCCTGGCGCCTCCATCGGAACGTGGGCGGTCCCAAACCACGGTGCCACTGGAACCATCCCAATCGATCACACGAGGAACTCCCGGTGGATCCGGAATCGTGAATGGGAACTGAAATTTATACATCAATAGTAATTACTAATGGATTTGGATAAAATAAGATATTCATTTATGTATGGGTATGACATTTTTGTATATGCATTTTAGGGAAGCTATAGTAATAATTCCTTAAAGGTATAAGAATTTTAATTACCTTGGCTGTGATAGAATCGTCCATAGTTAAAGGTTCTGATACGCCGTATTGGTTTTCGGCGCGTACTCTAAACGTGTATTTCTTATTCGGCTCCAGACCCATCACGTTATAATGGCAGTTTCGTACAAACGATGATGCCTTGGACCAAACCTTAACAAGAATATAAATGTTATTAAAAAAATATTACAAAACATTTCCATTTTGATTTATTTTTTTTTTAGTTTTAAAATTATAAATTTTGCCTAAAATTAGGGAAAAATTACCCCAGTGCTATCCATCTTCTCAACAATATAATTGGTAATCGGAGATCCACCATCATCTAGTGGCGGTTTCCAAGACAATGTGCACGTGTCGGGAGTAATGTCTGATGCTTCCAATGGGCCTACTGGTGGAGAAGGCTTATCTACAACCAAAACCTACAAAAGAATATATTTTTTGAAATTAATAAATATTTATTACAATTTAAAAATTCAAAAACGATATGTATGCACTTACTCTGCAAGTTCCACTATCAGATCCTTCACTATTAATAAGCTGTATGGTATAAGATCCAGTGTCTGAGCGTTTGGCACAAGAGTTATAGAACACCGTGTCGATGTCAGAGGTCACGAACCGGATGCGATTATCCGGGAATACTTCCTCGTTGTTTATAATCCATGAAACCTGTATAAGCAACACATTTTAACATTTTAAAAATATTTTAAAGAATTATCTAGAAATATAATCAAAACATTAAACATAAAACGCTTTATCGAAAACTTGCCTTAGGTCTCGGATTGCCGGTGAAAGGCACAGTGATTTTGATTTCTTCTCCGGCGATGACAGTAATATCTCTGAGGCTGAGATCGCTGGTAATTTTAGGCGCGTTGGGTGGAGCACAGGCGCGGATTGCATCTGAACTTTGTGACCATGGACCTGCGCCGGCTGCATTAACTGCCGAAACGCGGAACTCGTATTCGTGGTTTTCAATCAGTCCTGTGACTTTGTATGTCGTATCTGGAATGTAAGCGTGTGATGCCTTCGTCCATTTATCCTCAGTGATCAATCTCTTCTCGAGGATGTAACCGGTAATAGGCGACCCTCCATCGTGACGTGGTTTTGTCCAGGTGACAGTGATGGATGATTCAGTTGTTTCCACAGATCTCGGCGCACCCGGAGCACCTGGAGGATCAAATGGATGTCTCGCCCTAATCGGCTCAGTAGTTTGAGCAGGATCGGATTGGCCGTACTGGTTCTCGGCCATAACTCTGAACTCGTAGCTTTTGCCAACAGTCAAGTTCTTTACCCGTAAGAACGGTGTCGTGACATAGCCGGATACCTTTGTCCAGTTTTGTGTGCGAGCTTCTCGTTTCTCCACAACGTAATTGGTAATTTCACCACCGCCATTATCTTTGGGTGGGTTCCAGTATAAAGTGAGTGCTTCACCTTCAAATTCATCTGCACGTAAGTTTTCGGGTTTACCAGGTCTATCAAGGACGCGAACATTGATAGTGGCTGTATCGTAACCAGATGGATTACGTAGTTGTAAACGATACTGTCCACCATCTGATCTCTTTGCATTTTTAACAACCAGTGAAGCGGAATCAGGTGTAATTTTCTGGAATATTCTTGAATCACGCTCAACATCAAGTAAATTGTCATCTGCAAACCATGATGCTGTTGGTTGTGGGAATCCGATATAAGGCACGTGGATAGAAAAGTCTTCACCCGCTCGTACCGTAATGTCTCGAACTCCGCCAAGATCCATAACAGGTTTGTTAGGTTGTTCGGCAATTTTGATATCAGCTGTTGGTTTGCTGGGTTCAGAATTACCGACTTCATTGACAGCAATGACTCTAAATTGATATTCCTCGTTTTCTTTAAGTTTGGGAACTGTATGAATCAAGCTAGGGATAGGAACATCGTTGACATCCTTCCAGTTTTTATCACCCTTAGCCTTTTGTTGAATAATGTATCCCTTGATTTTAGCTCCACCATCACTCTTAGGAGGCCTCCACGATAATGTGACAGAGTCTTTAGTGATCCTGTCTGGTTTCGGTGCTTCAGGTGCACTTGGTTTAAGTCGTTGTGTTTCCGCTGTAATAGGCTCAGTAGGTTTGCTGGGTTTACCTGGACCAGCTTCGTTAACTGCAATGACTCTAAACTCATAACGGTTTCCTTCGCGCAAGTCCTGAACTGTGTAACATGTATTCGGTGTTGGATAATTATTAACCTTAACCCAATCACCACCACGTTCTCTCTTTTCAACATAGTATCCAGTAACCGGTTTACCACCGCTATTGGCTGGTGGCTCCCATTCAAGTGAACAACTATTAGAGCTGTAACCAGCTATCTTGGGTGTATCTGGTGCATCTGGAGGATCGAATGGTGATTTAGCGATAATAGGTTTGCTTTCTAGTGGTTCTGAAACACCATATAAGTTTTCGGCGCGAACTCTAAATACGTATTTCTTGCCTTCTGTTAAATTTTTAACTGTAAATGAACATTTTGGACAGAATCCAGCGACAGTTCGCCAGTCATTAACACCGAATTCAGCAACTTCAACAACATAGCCTGTGATTTCACTACCACCGTCGTCAGAGGGTGGTTGCCAAGTAAGGCTCATAGCGTCATGAGTAACTGGTGTGCAAACAAGTGGGCCCCTAGGTATTCCAGGTTTGTCAACAACAATAACTTCAATATCGGTTGAATCTTTACCATGTTCATTTGAAGCAGTTATTGTGTATTTGCCAGCATCATCTCTAGTTGATTTTTCAATGCTAAGTTTAGTTTCCTCAGATTTTGTTTCTGCTGAGATTCTATGGGAGGGTACCAACGGTATAGATCCCTTATTCCAAGATATAGTTGGTGTAGGAGCACCAGAAATGGGAATGTTTATATTAATGGGTTCACCAGCTCTAACCTTAATTTTACGTCCAATAAGGTGATCTAACCACAGCTTAGGTTTCTCCTTCATAGGTTTGGCAATAATTACATTTGATGGATCTGATGGTTGTCCTGGTCCAGCAAGATTTACTGCCGATACTCGATATTCATATTGGTGGCCTTCTTGCACTCTGTCATCCTGATA
Source organism: Danaus melanippus (assembly GCA_010014825.2). NCBI lineage: Eukaryota > Metazoa > Arthropoda > Insecta > Lepidoptera > Nymphalidae > Danaus > Danaus melanippus. The sequence continues at coordinate 2,004,984 of JAAAKD020000172.1, forward strand.
TTCATTAAATCTAACTGGTTCTCTATTCATCTTTATCCAGCGACCTGTAGCCTTATCACGTCTTTCAACATCATATCCAAGAATATTAGACCCTCCATTGGAAATAGGAGATGACCATTTAATTTTAATGTGATCTTTATCTGCAGATACCAATTCTGGCTTGCCTGGTTTTCCAGGAACTGTATATTGATTCTTTGCAACTATAGGTTTGTCAGTCACCAATGGCTCAGAACGACCCTGTAAGTTTTCTGCAAACACTCTAAATTCATACTTGGTTCCTTCCGATAAACGTGGAACTGTAGCGTGATTGTATTTTGGATTTATATAAGTGACAGCAGGTACCCAGCCACCTCCGTGAGTCAAATCACGTTTTTCAATAACATATCCAGTCAGTTCACTGCCACCATTATCTTTTGGTGGTTTCCAAGACAATGTTACGGATTGGGCAGTTATTTCTTCATATTCGAATGGTGGCTGTGGAGGTCCCGGAACGTCGAGAACTATTAAATCAAAGCTACCTTCATCAGATCCTGAGTCATTCTTTAGTGACAAGTGGTATTTTCCAGCGTCCGATCGCTTGCAGTTGACAGTATGAACAATTGTATGATGACCAACTGAAGTCACAGTTGTCCTCTCATTAGTAACCACTGGTTTACCATCACAGGTCCATTTGACTTCTGGGAATGGCTCTCCAATGAAGTCAACATCCACATGGAATATGAGGCCAGCCTTAATGCGGACTTCCTTAAGTGGAGTGATTATCTTTGGTGCAACAAATCTGTCCTTTGCTGTAATTATATCAGATGGTTCACTTGGTTCAGACTGACCTGCTTGATTAACTGCAATTACTCTAAATTCATAATCTTGACCTTCGATGAGATCTGGTATTGTAGCTTTAGTCTGGCTAGATGGTACATTGGCTGCGTTGATCCAGTATGGACTACCTTTTTCTTTCTTTTGAATGATGTATCCTGTTATGGGAGCACCGCCATCAGATTTAGGTGCAGTCCATTTCAAGTCAACGTGGTTCTTACTCCAATCTGTAGCTTCAGGTTTGCCCGGAGCTGACGGTTCATCAAACTCATTCTTGGCTACAATGGCGCGTTCAAGTTCAAGAGGTTCAGATTGTCCGATAGCATTAACGGCGCTCACTCTAAATAGATATTCTTTCATGTGAATAAGTCTTGTAACTTGGTGCGATAAGAACGTGCTCATACCAGCATCGGACCATGTGCCTCTGCTTAGATCCATTTTTTCAATCACATAATGTAATATTGGAGATCCACCATCGTCTAACGGTACCTTCCAAGATAACGAGCAGGATTCTTTAGTCACATCAGAAACAACCAGTGGCTTTTCTGGCCTTGAAGGTTTATCAAGGACAGTAACTTGCGCGCTGGCAGAGCAAACTCCAAGATCATTCTTAAGAGTCAACTTATAAATGCCTCCGTCAGCACGTACAGAAAATGGTATATCAAGTATGACCCTGTTGTGTAAGACTTGAATGTCAATTCTGTCAGATGGATGGACCAGTTTTCCATTAATTTGCCATTCTGCGGTCGGTTTCGGAGATGCTTCTATCGGGATTTCGTATTGTATTCTTTGACCAGCTTTGACTGTTTTATCAGCAAGCAGCATTTTGTCAAAGGATGGTGCACAGAATCTAGCCTTAGCCACTTGTGGTGTTGAGGCATCAGATGGCTCACCGTTTCCAGCTTTATTAACTGCAATTACCCTAAATTCATATTCTTCACCTTCCTGAAGGCCAGGAATTGTTGCTGTCGTCTGGTTACCTGGAACTGTAGCAGCTAATTCCCATGGTCCATATTTCTTTCTTGCTTCGATTACGTAACCCGTAATCGGTGATCCTCCGTCCTTCTTAGGCGGCACCCATTCTATGTCCATGTGATCCTTATCCCAATCCTTAACAACTGGGGTGCCAGGTTTATCTGGAGTTCCATAGGGGTCTTTGGCCGTAATTGGTTCTGATCCTACGAGTGGTTGTGATTCACCGTGTCTATTGACAGCTCGTACGCGGAAGTTGTAATCATGGCCTTCAATCAAATGATCAATACGTATGTTACAACCTTGTACCTCCCCTGCCGGAACCCAGCGAAGATTCTCTTGGTCCATCTTCTCCACAACATAGTGAGTAATTTCGCTACCACCATCATCTTTTGGTGGTCTCCATCTAAGTGTACAGCCAGATTTGGTGATGTCGTCCACCCTTAGTGGACCTTCTGGTGGTAAGGGTACATCCATTACTACAATCTTAACAGTTGCTGAATCAGTTCCATTAATATTTTTCGCTTTAAGGGTGTAGGTTCCAGTATCGGCGCGTTTAGCATCAATTACCCTTATCTTTGTAGAGTGAGCATCATTAACCACTTTAATCCTGTCAGTGTTAAGAACCATATTTTCTCCGTGAAGCCATTCCTTGGTAGGTGTAGGTTCACCCGCAACTGGTACATCGAGCTCGAAGTTTTGACCCACCTTGATTTTAATATCAAACATAAAGTTTCTGTCGATCTTTGGCGCCAGGTTCTTTGGTCTGGCAACGTGTGGAGCAGTACTATCACTAGGAACACCTTTTCCAGCTTTATTAACGGCGCGTACACGGAACTCGTACGTGTTGCCCTCAATGAGATCAGGTACTTTACCTGATGTAACATCACCTTCGATCTGAAAAAAGATAAGGTTTAATTTCTTTTACTATAAACAATTATTTTAAATCATAATGACTTCTTAATCTGTAAATCGAAAATTAAAGAAAATTTTAGAAAAAGATAATTAAATAACCTGTGCACATTCTTCCCAATCGGGTGCAAATCTGTCTTTCTTCTCGATGACATATCCTGTGATGGGTGCTCCACCATCTGATTCGGGTCGGGTCCATTCCAGCTCAACGAAGTCTTTGTCGAAGTCCTTGATCTTGGGGGTACCAGGCTTGCTAGCCACATCAAACGGATTCTTAGCTTCAGTTGCGTGAGGAGTGGTTAGTGGCTCTGATTTTCCTTGCCTATTAACCGCCCGAACTCTAAACTTGTATTTGTGACCAGGTGTTAAACCGTCAACTGCTAAATTAGTTTGAGGACCGTCAGTCTCTCCTGCTTGGACCCAGCGACCTGTAGCTTCGTCCATACGTTCTACAATGTACTTCTCAATAGGCTGTCCACCATCGTCTGCTGGAGGGTTCCATGATAGCTTAGCACCGTTAGCGTGAACGTCGGAAACCTAAAAAAAAAATATATTTATATGTTTATTTCACTTTATATTTTGCGTTATAATATATAATGTCAACAATATGCAACAATTCGACTGACCTTAAGCGGTCCTCCCGGTGGGCTCGGCACGCTCAGTACGATAACTTCAACTTCAGCCACATCTTTGCCATTAATATTCTCGGCTGTGATAGTATATCTGCCGCTGTCGGCCCTTGTGGCTGCTTTACAAGTAATTTTAGTGTTGTAGTCAGAATGTTGCACCTTCATGTCTCCGGAAGACTTCACTTCACGTTTACCCAGGAACCATTTAGTTTCGGGCATAGGTTCACCAGACACCTTTAAGAAAAATTTACTTATTAAAAAAAATAAAATATAAAGAAATCACTTATTAGTTTTATTAGTTTCATTGCCAAAAAAGTGTCTTTGTATATCGATGTATTGACAATAATTAGACAATTTAGTGCTTTTAGACTTTACACAGATAAAACTTTGTAAGTAGAAGATTCGGAGAGAAAATAATACCTAAAATATAATTAAAAATATTGAAAAAGCAGCCTTACCTTGACATCAAATCCGAACTTCTGTCCGACCTTGATTTTGATATCAATGAGATTAGTCCTGTCGATCTTTGGTGCCATGTTTCGGGGCTTAGCAACGATGGGATGGGTACTATCACTGGGAACACCAGGACCGGCTTTGTTCACAGCACGGACGCTATGACGAAAAAAAATATATAACTTAGTATATAAGATAACACACCTTTAACACAGATAATAGAATTTAATGGTTTGAAGAGCCAAATAGAAAATATTGCAACAAACTTTATCATTATACATATATAAAATAATAAATCAAAACAAATTTATACCGGAATTCATAAGTCTGTCCTTCCACGAGGTCTGGTACGGTGCAAGATGTCTTATCAGCTGGTACTTCGAGTGCTTTCTCCCAGTTACCAAACTTGTCTTTCTTCTCCACGATGTATCCTTCAATGGGAGCACCGCCATCCTCCTTGGGCGGGGTCCATTTGAGGTCCACGTGATCCTTATCCCAGTCTGTGACTGATGGCGTACCTGGTGCCCCTGTATTAAAATCATGTAAGCATTATCGGACTTTATAGTTATAATTTCTAGTAATTTGGTGCTGTTTATTACTCTTATAACGATTTGGTAATAAATAAAAATAAATGTTATACATACATAAAATAACCGAAATAACAACTCACCGGGTTCGTCGAAGGGATTCTTAGCTACAATGGCCTCCTCAGATACGAGCGGTTCACTCTCTCCCTCCGAGTTAACAGCGCACACACGGAACTTGTACTCCTTGCCGGGAGTTAGACCGGTGACTTCGCATTCTGGATAGAAAATTTCATATTTTTTTTTATTGTCAAATTTTATTCTATTATATCTTTTAGTCATTTATCAAAAATTGTGGATATTAATACTTTAAGTAAATAAATACTAAGAGTGAAAATTAATAATAATATCCCTTATTTAGAAAATTTAAGTATACTATGTTTTGATCATCATTTTTATGTAGCCATTTTTTAACATATCTGCATCAAAGTTGGTGGATGAAAAATCGTTTTCATTAATTTATTTTATTATTTTATACTTTATTATTACTGGCATTGTTTTTAATATATATCAGTAGCAGAGAAAATTAAATATAAGAGTTAATTACTATATGTAGTAAAATATAAACTCACTAGGTTCATCGGAGCGTGCACATGGCACCCAACAGCCTGTCTCCGTGTCCATTTTTTCAACTTGGTAATATTCCACAGGAGTACCACCATCGTCCTTGGGACGCTTCCATTTTAGCGTACAGCCATCCTTATGGACATCTGATATCTGAAAAGGAAATGTATCGGATCATGAAAAAAAATATAGTTTCCTAATAACAAATAAGGCATTCAGATCTGCCTTACAGAAAGTGTTGATCTTGCAAACTATTTCTATATTAAGTATATAAATCGCTACAGTTAAATTATGTAGAAAGTCAGTACCTGCATGGGACCTTCGGGTTTAGATGGCTTGTCTGTGACAATTACATTGATGGTGACGGTATCTTTGCCGCT
>JAAAKD020000172.1:2011602-2056024 GCA_010014825.2 Danaus melanippus
TTTTAAATTTCATTCTCACCTCCATTTCAGGTACATTGCCTATTGTTTTGCCAACAGGTACCCAAGTTCCTGTCTCCGTGTCGTACTTCTCAACCTGGTAGCAGTCGATGGGTTCGCCACCATCATCCTTAGGTCTCTTCCATTTAAGTGTACATCCATCCTTGTGGATATCAGAGACTTCTAGCGGACCTTCAGGCTTTTCTGGTTTAGCTATAAATGGAATAAAATTTAATGTATAATTAAATATTTCCCAATATTTATTAACTATTTACATTTAAAATACTTAGAAAAATCTTAAACTAATAATATTTTACTCAATGATCACTCACAAGTGACTGTAATATCTAGCTCAGCAGTATCACTGCCGTATTTGTTGATGGCCTGAATTTTGTATATTCCAGAATCCTTACGCCGAGGACTTGAATTCTGGTACTTGCTGAGGTATGGAACATTCACCACTGAAAACAAAACATGAATTTTAGTTTATTATACATGTTTTAGCAAAATGAAATGTTAAAAAAAAATACTAACATTTAAGTCCGCCGCTACTAGTAACGCTCTTGCCGTTAAGCGACCAAGTGACTTCAGGAGCAGGTTCACCACTAACTTTAACATCGAGGGCGATAGGTTCTCCCTCACGAACCTTAATGGGTCGAAGGTTGCGACGATCAATCTTTGGAGCCACTGTGAAAGAAAATTAATTAATCGATAAATGTTGAATAAATCACGGAGACAGTAATAAGTAATTTTACTCACATCTCCTTGGCTTGCAAGTGACTGACTTGCTAGCGTCACTAGGTTCACCGGGCCCTGCTTCATTCACTGCCTTTACTCTAAATTCATACTCCGTACCTTCATCCAGGTTCGGTACTGTGGCCTTATCATTGTCATTTGGACCAACCTGCAAACATAATTATATATTATAATTTTTGAGTTATATTATAAATTATATATTTAAACTTGGTAATCAGTAAGGAAATTCAAATAAGTTTCAAATTACTTTTTAACACTAACATGTCAAAACAATTTTGTTTTAAATTTAATTTGATATTTTTCTTACCTCACAGGCTTTAACCCACTTGGTAGATCCTACTTCTCTCTTTTCAATTATGTATCCCGTGATGGGTGCACCGCCGTCCTTAATGGGTTTAGACCATTTGAGATCCACGTGATCCTTATCCCAGTCCAGGACTTCTGGTGTTCCAGGTTTGCCGGGCTCATCTGGTGATTAGTAACAATTGTTAATAACACCAACATAATTGTTATAACAACAAATTATTTGGGACATCCTAGAAATTTTTGTTAAACTTCTATAACGTATTTAATGTAATAAAAACCTTTGAAAAATATAATGAACTTACATATTATAATAGGCAACTTACCAAACGGATTCTTGGCAATAATTGAGTGATCACCCTCCAATGGCTCAGAAACACCCTCATTATTAACTGCAGATACTCTGAACTTGTATTCATGACCGGGAACAAGATTTTCTATCTCGGCTTTAGGATCCTTGGTCTTGAGTGCTGGAAGCCATCTTCCAGTTTCTGTGTCTAATTTCTCTACAAGGTAATGGTCGATAGGGGCACCACCGTCGTCTAGTGGTGGGTTCCATTTCAGGGTACAACCTTCTTTGTGCACATCAGATATCTATAAAAAAGAATATTACAATAAAGACTTATCTAAATATATCATCTAAATAAAAGAAATGCACAATGTCTACACACCTTCAAAGGCCCCTCTGGCTTATCGGGCACATCTAGAACATTGATTGTAATAGTGGCTTCATCCTTGCCACTGCTATTTTCAGCCTTTAGCACATAAGTACCACTATGCTTGCGGCTAGCCACCACGACTGAAAGTTTCGTTCTATAGTCTTCAACATCAACAGAAAGGTCCTCCCGAGTGGAAAGACGCTCTTTGTTGTGGAACCTGGAGTAAAGTACCCAAGTTAAAATGTTTCTATTCTTGTTACCGTTGTTTTAATTATGTATGTTACATAAATATGACAATAAATGGATCAAAAGTAATATAAATAAAAAAATTACTGATAAAAAATTTGTACTTAAAATTTATTCAGATTAAATTATTAAATGTTTTAGAAAATAATACGAAAATTGGAAGGATTATTTTAATTGGGGTAGAGATAACTCTACCATGTTACAGTATACGCACCAAGTCTTTGTTGGTGGCGGTTCTCCGGACACCTTGACGTCAAGTCGAATGTTCTGGCCAGCCTTCAGAGTCATATCACGCATGTTGGTACGGTCGATCTTTGGCGGAGCTAATTCGAATAAAAATAATGTTAAATATATCAAGGCGAACGTTTTTTCACTCTGTTTTTTTTTTGTTTTTAAATAATACATATTCTAGTTATCACATTGTTTTGAATAAATTCTTGTAAATGTAATATTATTATCTAAACCTGATACAAAACTTACCGAATCTATCTTTAGCTAACAGACTCTCAGAGGCTGCAGAAGGTTTTCCTGGGCCAGCCTTATTGACTGCCTTTACGCGGAACTGATACGTCTTTCCTTCAATCAAATCTGGAATACGTGCCTCAGTTTTGTTGCCGGGAACCTTGAAAAATATCAATGTTAAGTTTTAATACACTACCAAAGATATTATATAATTGAATATCTTATAATTGAACGTCTCTTATATTCAGAAATTTAGTCTCATATTAATTTTAAAGCTTCCTACACTAATAATACTCACTTCCGCTGCTTTAACCCATTTTCCAGTATCGCGATCCTTTTTCTCAACGATATAGGCAGTAATAGGCGCCCCACCATCATTAGGAGGTTTCTCCCACTTAAGATCTACGTGGTCCGCGCTCCAATCCTTGAATTCAGGCTTACCAGGTGGATCAGGTTCACCTGAAAGCATTTATAAGGATGTGGATATATCTTAATCAAGTTTTTACTCAGAAATTAACATTGAATTATATATCTTAATTTAATCGTATGGTAGTGACGACTTCAAAATTAAAACACTTAACAAATAGATGAAATTGAAGATGATAAGCTTACCATATGGATTCTTAGCAGTTGTAGCAGTTTCAGTCACTAAAGGTTCACTCTCGCCTTCAGGATTAACAGCCTTGACTCTAAACATATAATCCTTGCCCTCATTCAATCCAGTGACATCTGCTTCTGGCGTCTTGGTAGTGCAGACAGGCACCCATCTTCCAGAATCTGTATCCATTCTTTCCACCACATAGCTCTCAACTGGTTCACCACCATCGTCTTCTGGTGGCTCCCATTTCAATTTACAGCCGTCAGCTTTGACGTCGGATACCTAAATAATTATAAACATAATTAAAGAGCTTTGAATGTTTTATAATTCCAATAAATTTAGTAACTAATATTCGTATGGAGTATACATATGTAAGATTAATTCATTAATTACATTAATTGTTAAAACTAACCTTTAGAGGTCCTTTCGGCTTAGCCGGTTTACTGACAACTGTTATATCAATCTCAACAGTGTCAGTTCCGGAGTCATTCTTAGCCGTCACGACGTATTTACCACCATCATCTCTTGTACACTTTTGTAGTACAAATGAAGTGTGGTAATCAACATTCTCAATCTTAAGGCGTTCATGAGACTTGAGAGTCTGATCCTTAAAGGTCCACGTGATGGTTGGTTCGGGTTCACCCTTGACATCAGCTTCCAATTTGAGTACAGAGCCCACCTTAACTTTGCGACTTTGCAAGTATTTTCGATCGATTTTAGGTGCCACTGTAATTACAATGAAAATAATTATAATTAAAGTAATAAAACACTATTACAAACACTAGTATGTATTTGAAGAAAATATTTATTCTTCTATTGTTAAAACTATTAATAATAATTAAGCATTGTGAGAAGGAAAAAGCACTAAAATTGTAAATAATAAAAACTTTTTTTTTGTAGAATACTCACAAAATCTGGGTTTAGCAATCACGTTCTTGCTAGGTTCGCTAGGCTCACTCTGACCAGCTTTGTTAAGAGCTATCACTCGGAACTGGTATTCGTGTCCTTCCTCAACGTCTTCAACGCGTCCGACTGGCCGCTCACCAGACGTACGGAGACAGTCCTGCCAGGTTCTAGAAGAAAATGAGGGTATTTTTAAACGTATGGTCATAGCTCAGGTAATAGTGCTTCGTTGTTATTGTATTTGAAATAGTGCGAATAATATGTACTTTATAAATAGTGGTTAGATTTCTTTTTTAACTACATCTCAATTCTTATGAAATTTTCAATGTTAAGGAACAAAAGTTAAGTGGAAAAAAAAAATATTATAAAGGATAAAAAGTATAAACGAGTTGAATATTTTACATGTCAAATTCGACTACCCACCTGCCGCCCTTCTCTCTCTTCTGTATTATGTAGCCGGTGATAGGAGCACCTCCGTCATCCTTTGGTGGTGACCACTCCAGCTCCACAAAGTCTTTGTCCCAGTTCCTTGGCTCTGGGCGACCAGGTTTTCCGGGCTCGTCTACAAAATATAGTTTTATGTTAGTATATAAAAATCTTTTTTGCGGAAATTAAGTCATTTTTTTTAGGATATAATAAAAACTAAATCTAAATTATAGAATACTCACCAAATGGATTCTTAGCAATAATAGGCTTTTCCGTTTCCAACTCTTCAGACTCTCCTTCTTTATTTACGGCTTTCACTCTGAATTTATAAGGTTTTCCCTCTTGCAGACCAGTCACGTTGGCTTTACAATCCTTCGAGGTACCGCAAGGCAACCACTGACCTGCAAAGATAAATTATTATTTAAAAGTTATTCATATAAAAATCCAATAATAATACCTCTTGGATCAGATACAAGTGAAATATTAGTTTCATATGCATATACGCTACATGTTTTATCAACAGAACTAATATATAAATATAAAATATTTAATTTATAAGTTTATGTCATTGATTAATATAACTAAGTGTTCTTATACAACGTGTTCTAAAAACTGTGTCCTTCCTTAAAGGTATGTATACATATATGTAAGTATAAGCTTATTATTAAAAATAGTTTTACTTAAAAAATATCAAGCAGAGGTCAGTTACAGTGCATAGGCTAAATAAGTTTTAAATCGATATTATTTGAAAAAGACTTCAAACATCTGACCCATAAAAGGTCAAGGCCTCATATAGTCGTGCCGCGCATGCGCGACTATGTGGGGCATTGACCTACGGCGCGTCGCGTCTTTCGAAGTTTTTCGAATAGAGATTTGCAAGTTTAAAAATTAGGTATATCGATAAATATTCTATCGATATTTCCAATTCAAAATGTTGTATTATTAGGATAAATCGTTAATCTACTTCTGTTAAAAATAGTGTTTTACAATCAAAAATAATATTAATGTTTAATATATCAAAATAAGTATCGAAATAATATGAATATTAAATATTTATTTATTGTTATGATTTTTTAAATATCATTTTTATTTTAAATTGATTTGTAATATAGTGATTAAACAATCAAAATAATGTGAATGTACGTTCGAGTTCGTCACTCGTATCGCATCAGGTGTGATGAAGTCATGAAGTCTCATCGTGTTATACTAGTGGGTACAAACATTTTGTTACTCTACATATAATAATCATTTAATATTTAATTTTATTATTTTTATTGAAGAGTTTGTAAATGTAAGTTGTTTGATTCGATACTGATAACGCAGTTAAAGGGGTTGACACAATTTTTCATACACCCTGTATAACAAAAAAAGCAAAAAAATAATTTAATAACATGTACCAGTGAGAGGATCAAGTTTTTCAATCTCGTAGTATTCAATGGGTGATCCGCCGTCGTCTTCTGGCTTCTGCCATGACAAGCTACAGCTGTTCTTGGTGACATCAGCTACTTCTAATGGTCCCTTGGGTTTGGAGGGTTTGCCTGTGGAGTATTGAAATTACAGATCTGTTATAGTGCCCCCAAGGGATATGATTACGAAAAATATGAGAGCAATTATGAATGGATTGAGTAGGGTCAAATATTTTATCTCATTTTTTTATACTTGAATCGTATTTGTAACAAAATTAGGAATTTTGTAGGTAAGGAAGGTTGTCCGTTCATTTAGATGTAATATATAAATATGTAATACATACTAAGTACACTAATCTCCACTTCAGCCTCATCTTCTCCCACTTCATTCTTAGCCTTAATAACATATTTGCCACTGTTGATTCTCTTTGTTTTCATCATGAGGAACTTGGTATTATAATCTACATTGATGATCTCGAGATTCTCTCGGTTGCTGAGCTCTTGACCCTGGAAATACCATGTCACAGTGGCTGGCGGCTCTCCAAAGACTTTGACGTCCAAAGATACCGGTAGACCAGCCTTCACAGTGATAGGGTTCAAGTTAGTCCTGTCGATTCTTGGTTTCACTGTTAAAAAAACGTAATTTCATATTAATACCCCTTAGCCTAACTTTGAAAGCATAAAAATAAATTCTTTTCTTAGAAAGTGTAAAAGTACTAACAGAATCTAGGTTTAGCAGTATGCCAGTTGGTGTTTTCTGAAGGCTCGGATTGTCCGGCTTTATTGAGAGCTCGTACACGGAATTGGTACTGGTTGCCTTCCTCCAACTTTGGTACAGTTCCTTGGCAGACGTTTCCGTGGACTTCGGCAGCCTAAATTAATAATAATTTTTAGTACAACGAACTACTTGAAATCGCATACAACCAAAGTAGAAGTAAACATACTTTGACGAATTCTCCTCTATCTCTGTCCATCACTTCAATAATATATCCAGTAATAGGAGCGCCGTTATCCCTATAAGGTGGTTCCCATTTAAGCTTCGCTGATTTCTCATCCCAGTCTATAATTTCTGGTAGTCCAGGTGGAGCTGGTACGTCGTAAGGATTCTTGGCAAGAATGCCGTGATCTGTCTCCAATGGCTCAGACTCACCTTCTTCATTTAATGCCTTCACGCGGAACTGGTAAGTGTGACCAGGTTCGAGGCCTGTAAAAGTTTACATTAAAATTGGAATCAGACTGTTCTTAGATATATAATTTTCGACATTAATGCAAAGACCAAAATAGGCAGAGATTATATTGTAAATTACTAAAAATACTTGAGACAACTTGGATACCCAATAACAAAATATATAAATTAATATTCTATTCACGGAGCAGTATACAGATGTCTATTTATAGATACAGATATACATATATTATACTCTTACCTGTAACAGTTGCCTCGGTGACATCAGGATCAATAGTACCAGCCGGAGTCCACTTGCCGGTGGTGACATCCATTTTCTCAACCACGTAAGCACTAAGTGGTAACCCACCAGTGTGCTTGGGCTTGTTCCATGACAGTTTGACGTGTTCTGCATGGACATCGGACACTTCAAGAGGTCCTTCTGGTTTGCCTGGCTTATCTGAAAAATGTAAGCAAATGTCATTACTATGACGCATGTATAGTAATATTTTAGCAACTTTTTGTATTTGTTAAAAAAAAATGGTTACATTATCTATGTAATTAGTTCGAGGTTCAGTATTATCATATGAAAATGTTAATGAGTCCACTAAGCTTTTTTACATACCAAGAACAGTTATCTCAACAGTGGCTTCATCTACCCCGGAGTCATTAACAGCCTTCAGTGTGTAGATGCCAGAATTTTTCCAGGATGATTCGAAGATTTGCAGCTTAGTGTTGTAATCCTCGTTTTCCAATTTGTATCCTGGTCCAGTCTCAATGACCTAAATGAAGGTTCGAGTAGCAGAAGTTAGTTTTCATAATAATTAAATATAAAAATTATCAAATAAATTAATTATATAAGTATTGATATATGAAAGGAAAGATAGATACATTGAAAGGTAAAAATAACAGCACGTAAAAATCATACCTTATTGGCAAAGGTCCAGGTTTTGGACGGTGGGGGTTCACCCTTGATGTCAACGTCGAGTTTTATAGTGGTACCTGCTCGAACTCGGATTGCAACCATCTTATCGCGATTAATATATGGTTTCACTGGAAAAAATATAGGATATGAGTAATGAAAAACTTTTAAACCCTTAATTAATTTATCAATATCGAAAAACTATATTTCAAGGTTTGATAACGCTTTGATAGTCTTGAATTTCTAAGCAATTTCATTAATCAGTAAAATCCTTTTATTTTCAATAGATATTTCAGTAATCTTACGGAATCTGGCTTTGGCAACATGCGGCTGAGTTGGTTCGGAAGGTTCTCCCGGACCGGCTTTGTTGACCGCTTTTACTCGGAACTGGTATGTGTTGCCTTCCTTTAAGTCTGGTACACGAGCTTTGCATTCTGGCGTCTGTTTATTAGGAAATAAATTCGTTATCCAATAAAAGTACAGACTTATAATCTTCAATTTATAGACTACGCATGTCATTAGGCTGGTGAATGTATCATTATAGAAGTTACATCATACCGTTGTAACAAGTGCCTCTTGCCAGTGTCCAAACTTGTCTTTCTTCTCAATGATATATCCAGTGATGGGTGCTCCTCCGGTATTCTTGGGTGCCTCCCATTTTAGATCTACGCGATCAACGTCCCAGTCTTCGATAGTTGGCACTGATGGTTTTCCAGGTATGTCTGGAAAATGGTGAAATGCTTGTTATTTATTAATACCTTTCTACAAAATGGGTAGTATATTTTGATAACATTGTTTAATTTCAGTATTTCTACAGTTTCCCCTGATATTAAGGGTGCGATAACTTGTGTATATCTGCCTTTTTTCTAGATAATCAAATTTAGGAGTCATTAGCTCTTGTTATAGACTAATTTTAGTATTTAAAAAGAAGTTATTATCGTTACGATCACAGTGAATTGCGAAATATATTACCGTAGGGATTCTTAGCAATGATAGAATGGTCAGTCTTCAACGGTTCAGATTCGCCTTCATCGTTGACAGCCCTGACTCTAAATTCATACTCTTCTCCCTCTTGCAAGCCTTTGATTTCCATTTCAGTGTCATCTGTCTTGCCAACAGGTACCCATCTGCCTGTAGCTTTGTTTAGTTTTTCGACTACGTAGCCAGTCACTGGTTTACCTAAAAATATATTTTATGGTTTATACTCTTTTATCGTTAATAGAAAATACCTGGTTTACAGATTGATAGAAAGGATTGACAACCAAAATTTTACTTACCACCATCGTCCTCTGGTTTCTTCCATGCCAGTTTGCACCCATTCTTGGTGACATCGGTAACTTTGAGCGGACCTCCAGGTTTTCCTGGAGCCGATAGAACTGTGATCTCTACTTCAGCCTCATCCTTGCCATGTTCGTTGGTGGCCAGGATCCTGTAAGTGCCTGTCATAGCACGAACTGCCTCTTTCACGTCAAGCTTCGTGTTGTAATCCACATTGATGACGTTTTCTGTGACCTGATGATTAAAAAGGTGATGGGGTACTTAATAAAATTATAAAATGGTATAGCAAATTGTAACAACACCAGTTAATATATTTTTAATTAAAATTTTCAAAACATGCTACACATTACAATACTTACTTCATTTTCTTCCTTCTTCCATTTGCGGAACCATTGCACCTTTGGCGCAGGTTCACCCTTTACGTTCACGTCGAAGAAAATTGGCTTTCCAGCGCGTACAGCTAGAGCCTTGAGGTTTGTGCGATCGATACGAGGTTTCACTGAAATATAATAGTTATTGAGAAAGACATCAGAAATTATAAAAAAATATTTTTCAATATTTTTGTTCATTTGAATCGTCCTCATTGCTCTTAACTTTTTAGGCAGGTATGTAAGGGTAAGCATAATTGTACTCACAAGCCTTATGTCTGATAGTGGTCATCTTGGTCGGCTCTGATGGCTCTGATTGACCGGCCTTGTTGACAGCGATCACTCGGAATTCATACTCGCTACCTTCAGGTAGACCATCTACTTTAGCACAAGTAGCATTACCAGGGACCTGATGAATTATCAATATTTATTTTAAGATCATTGTAAATAAGGAACTTTATTAAAAATTCATGAATTTTCAACACAATTATTTTGAAGTGCTCATAATAATATGATTAAATTAGAATAATCGTTAACACATTTTGTAAGTCAATTTTCACTTAAAAAAGTGTTCATTCCAACAGTTGAAATTTTTCGACAATCTATTGATGGACAGCGGCCATTTCAATAAAATATGTTCGTAAAGAAATGCCACAAACCTCGGCAGCGTTCTCCCAATCTCCACCCTTAGGTCTTTTCTGGATGACGTATTTAAGTACAGGCGCACCACCATCCGAAGCTGGTGGCTCCCAAGCAACTGTGGCACTTTGGTTGTCGTGGTCTGCCACGCGCACGTTACCGGGCTTGTCGGACACATCTGGACAATAAGTTGTCAGATTAACCTCCACCATATAAAAATGAAGGGAAATATATTTAATAGCGTATAAGTTTTTCAGTAAAATTTGAAAATAGATTGAATTCATGAAATGTTTAAATTTTATTTATTCATAGCTCAATGACTCGTTACTTTTACTAGGGTAGTTAGAAATATAAGTAATTGTGAAATTCATATATTCATTCATTCATGTATATATTAAATTAGACTTCACAACATTTCCATGACATATATTAGAAATGTTAATAACATCGATATAAAGAACAATAAAGTATCAAATATTTTGTACTATGGCTCTGATGATCCAGTCTATTTTACTTGCAATTTTGACCGTTCCACTGTGTAAAAAATTCAATGGTACTGTGGTTGCGATCTAGCAATAATCGTATCTGCAGACTTACCGAACGGATTCTTAGCAAGTATAGCCTTTTCAGTCTCCAGAGGTTCAGAATCACCCTCGTCATTGACGGCTGTAACTCTAAACTTGTACTGATGACCTGGTTCTAAACCGGTCACTTCTAATTCCAGCGGCTTCTTATCTCCAGCCACTCTGCGGGATAGGATTTAAAGAATAGTGCTCATTATAATTTTTAAATGACAATAACACTAAATAGTCTTTTCAAAGTTCTAACGCTTTGATAGGGAAAAAATATATATTTCAATTGCTTATATATATTGTTAAATATAAGTTATATATTCCTGGCTCACCTTCCAACCCTGACCCATTTGCCAGTAGCCAGATCCATTTTTTCCAGCTCGTACTCTTTAACCGGAGATCCTCCGTCATCTTCTGGCTTCTCCCACTTAACCTTGCAGCCTTCCGCGTGTATATCTGTCACTTCCAGAGGACCTGGACAGGATTTTAGGGCTTTATAACTTAAAATCACTATATACTCACATACTTATGAAGTTCAGTTCAACAAAGAAACGTATTAAAGACGTAATAAATTTTATACGAAAACTAACAATATTATACATAGTTATTTGCTATGTAAAATATGTTTAATTCCTTAAAACTCTGTTGTAACTTTTAACTATGAATGTATAGGCTTACCTTTAGGAGAGCTTGGTTTGCTAAGCACGGTTAACTCAACGGTTTCTACGTCAAAACCATTGCAGTTTTCAGCCCTCAGCGTGTACTTGCCGGTGTCGCGACGTACCGCGTTAGTGATCGTGAAGTCGGTGTGGTAATCGACATTCTCGATTTTAATTCTCTCTGTGTTCACTAGTTTTATGTTTTCACGCCATGACCTTTTATAAAAAAATGTTTAAGAAATTAATTAACGTTTAGAATTGCCATCGAAATTATTTAATTAACATATCTGCTTGGTTTAAATAAGTATAAAAGAGATGTTGGTTATAAATGAAATCATGCAATACGTGGTTGAATTATTTTATTTTTCGATTACAAGCTTTTGCTTATTAAAATGTAGTATTCGTATAAATATGATGTCTTTATTTATATAACCTGTCGCAGATCTTAACTGTCACTCCCACAATAACCCATTCATTTCTATATGATGCAGAGAGAATCATTAACCTTCATTAAATTTTATGAGTTAGAAAAGTACGATTTTTGGTGCAAAACGCCATCTGGCAGCGAACTATCATGTCGTCAATGAAAGTGTAAACAATTACTTTTTAACTTTTACAGTTAATATATTTTATTAACTATAAAAGTAAAAAAAATATTGTATTACGTTTTCCTAAAAAGTATTTTTAGTTCCTCTTCTATATATAAACCCTGAAAACCGTATCGACAATTTGAACAAACGCCATCTTTTGACGTTGAAATAAATCTATTTACCGAAGAAATGGATATAAGAACTTATTCTATTGAACGCTAGAGGGCTCTCATAACGCATAATAATGATTTGTTTACAGTAAAAAAATTTGTAAAGATTGTATCACGACATTAAAATTGTTAAAATTATTATTATTATTAATTACGTTTATTAATTATTCATTAGTACGTGTTTATTTGTTTTATGGAATGTGTATGTGTAGTGTAAGTGTAATTTATTATGAATAGTTTATTGATTAAGAGCAAAATTTTCAGTAAACAAAAATATAGTTGGTTATTTTTAACATGACATTCTTTCGAATTACACTATCTTTAATTTTTGTAAGGGATGGCTATTAATCTGTTGGTTGTTGTATGGAAAATATACTTCTTGATTAAATACCGTACAGTACAGAGTACCATATACATATATTGTAAAACAATGAAATTACCAAGTGGTTTCCGGAGGAGGTTCTCCAATGACGTCAACAGACCACTTGTGTGTTCGCCCAGCTTTGATGATGACGGATTTGAAGGTGCTGCGTTCGATGCGAGGCTTCACTGTGGATAGAAGTAACGGTAAATAGATGTTTTGTTTGTAGAGTGTAAGGATAAATGATGTACGACTCAGGGGGATAATAGTACCTAATATAGGACTATTATTATATAGACCTGATGAATGGCCCATGTGATTTGAAGATAATGAACACGTGTGTTACCAGCAAAACACTAATATATATGTATTACAAAAAAAAAAACAAATAAGTTTTCATATCCAATAACTTTTTGCTTCTACTTACAGTTCCTGTGCTTGCATAAATGGTTCTCAGTGGGCTCAGAGGCATCACCAACTCCAGCTTTATTGTAAGCCTTCACACGGAACTGATAAATCATCTTCTCCTTCAGACCTTCAACCTTCGCCTCTGTTTTGATGTCTTCCGTCTTCAGAACCTATGGCATCAAAAAATATTTATTATAATTTGAAAAATTTTTTTACTTAATTTATTTAATTAATTCCTGCTCCAGACGTCTGTTAAATGGCTGATGGTCTGTTAATCTACTGTATTGTCAAAACTCAAACGTCAATTCCCTACCCTGATTTTTGTAGCCATAGTAATGCAATATTTGACTTTGCAAATTAGGTACTTTTTCTTTATTTATATTTATGCCAATAAATTGACAACGCGGTTTCGACAGGTGTGCGGGTGTGCGTGTGTGTGTGTGTGTGCGTGTGTGTTTGTGTGCCAAATCTATTGAATTAACGATATAAAGTTTGTTCGCATTAGCTAACAAGTGACGTATCGAAGAATATATACGATCAAAGGATAAAATCGAGCATCATAGGAAACATGTATTAACGTTTTGGTTTTCTTATAACAAGAAAAAATAATTTGGTAGCCAGTCATTTAACGTGAAACTTAATAATGCGTTGTTAATTTTTTAATCCTACGTAAATATTTTAACAGACAATTATATTTTTAAAAGTTCGTTAGTAAATGCCTCGTTTAGATTTAACAAATAAAGTTTGGTGAAAGTGGGTCTAAATATTCATTTCGTTAACAGTTCTTATGTTACCTATACGACTTATGATACTAATAATAACATTGAACAGTTCCTATAACATAAATTTCTTTTCCAAAATAAAGCTCACCTCAACCCATGTAGCTGTGAATTTGTCCTTCATTTCTATGACATAACCCAGGACTGGTCGACCGCCGTTATCACTGGGTGGCTCCCATTGTAACGTAACCGACATGTTGTCATAGTCAATGATCGTGGGTTTTCCAGGAGCCTTCGGTGGATCTGATCATAACATTCAATATATTATTTATAAATTCAATTTTTATCTCATTTACTTTCCAACATCAGTGGATTTTTTGTCATGAGGTGGCAGAATTAATAGGGTATTAAGAGTCATCTAAAGCATGGCTGTTTTATTTTTGTTATATGTTTCCTATATTTTTTTAAGTATTTTTATTAAAATATGAACTCCGATTACTATATTTTAATTTCAAATAACTTTATTAGTATATAAGTATGCTTGATATAAAATCTGTAGAGAATTAATAAGCTATTTACTTAGATAATGGTAATTGTAGACTCACCGTAAGGATTCTTGGCAACGATAAAACCATCGGTTTCCAATGGTTCGGATTCGCCCTCTTTGTTAACAGCTCGAACCCTGAATTTATACTTGTGGTTTGGCGTAAGACCTTTAACGGTAAATTCGGTAGGATCTGGACCGCATTCACCGCACGGTACCCAGTTGCCAGTGTCCTAAGAAATATTCAAAATTATTTCAATGTTCTCTTCAGATAATGACATAGTCATCTTCAAAAATGACTCACCATATCCATCTTTTCCAAGGTATATCCTGTGATGTCGGATCCCTTGAAATCGTCTGGTTTCTGCCATTTGACTGTCGCCTTTTCGGCACGTATGTCCGTGACTTCAATAGGACCGTTTGGACGATTTGGTTTATCTGCAGGAGTGTAATAAGTCATTGTAGTACAAAACGTATTAATTTTAGGGATATTAAATAATGAATAATTTTAAATATAGCCATTTTACCTAAAACAACAACATCTCCAACACTTTCACATGTTCCTGAAGAGTTGGTCAGTACAAGCTTGTATTTTCCACTATCAGGTCTTGTTGTTCTTCTGACGGTCAAAACTGTATTCCTCTCGTACTTGTCTATAGTGATTCGGTCACCATCGTCACGAATTTCCTATATACAATATTTTAGTTAAAAAAGTTGCAGCAACAAAGTTATTGGATAACAGAACCATTTGCAAGAATGATACCTCCGTCCATGGTACAACAAAAATTAAATAGAGACAAGAAAGATCAATTAAGAACATAGATACAGCATGAATACAAGTAGACGCAGTTGAAAAGTGCACAATTTCGAGTGTTTAGTGATTCACTGAACTTGTTATGAAGTGTGTACAGACTGATTACTGTACTGATAGTGTTAACACATAAAATTGCAGAGAGTCTGTGTTTGTGCTCATTGCAGACTAATTTTTATGAGTATGCAAATCTTTTACTAGGAATGCATTAAAACGGAATATCTCAATGTAAAAAATGTTATATCATTTATTATGTAGATGTAGATTTGTGCACATAAAATATGGTTAATGGAATGTTTTGTAATTTGTTGCTCAATATTTCGTATTAATGCATTAACATAGATATCATAAAATACACCGAAAGCATTACATTGCAATTCAATGTAATTGAAGATTGCTTTGTGACAGAATTAAATGCAATCATAATTCACAGATGCGTTATAGTATGGAAATAAGTCTAGGAGATATGTAACAACTAATCCTGTGAATTGTGATAACATGTGAATATATTTGTGTAGTTATGTTAGCCACAAAAGTGTATAAAGAGTAGAATGTATAAGTATTTGTTTAGAACATTAAGACAACATTTATTTTCAACCAATCTGACCTTCTCCGTGTACGCCTTTCCACGTTTCTTTTTTTGGACAAATAAAATACTTATTAATAAATTGTTTCTTTACGAAAAGAAATTTTCAGTTTAATTTTAAATAATAATGGTCGACATCTTTTGATTTTTTGATTATAAAAGAAAACTATTTAAAATAATTACCTCTTCGCCCAGGAACCATTTAACTTCTGGTTCGGGTTCACCGCCGTATTTGATGTCAAAGGAAATAACCTGCCCCTTTTTGATAATGATACTTTGTACTCCTTCACCGATAATATATGGTTTTACTGAAATAATGAATAATTTACGTGTAATAAATGAAATAAAAAATATGTCACATTACCCCTTTTTGCTTACTTTGAAAACTTACCGAATCTGCATTTAGCAACAATAGGCTTGGTACTGTCACTAGGTTCTCCGGGTCCAGCTTTGTTAATAGCGCGAACTCTAAATTCATATGTGGAACCTTCTTTTAGCCCAAATTGAGTTGCTGATAATGTGTCACCATCGACTTCTACACCCTTCACCCAGTCTTTGCCGAATTTTTCCTACAATACAGATTTTTTGTTGATAATCACGTCTTCTAGAAATTTTTTGCGCATTAATATTTAAATTTCTCATACCTTGTATTCAACAACATATCCTGTAATTGGTGCACCACCATCGTTATCTGGCTTTTGCCATTTAAGATCTGCATGATCTTTGTCCCAATCTGTGAGTTCCAATGACTTTGGTTTGGATGGCTCATCTGAAAAAGTTACCCACAAAATTAGTTTGTATATTCTAAAATTATTATTCTAAATCCATATTGGTTTAGAAAGCATACCCCAAGGATCTTTGGCCAAAACAGGTTTAGCGAAAAGTCCAGGTTCACTGGAACCAATCTTATTAACTGCTCGAATTCTAAACTTGTATGTTTTCTTATGGATGAGGTCCTCAACTTTATATTTTGTAGGCTCTCCATAAGGTACTTCACCAACGTTATCCCACGCTGCTTTTAGCGATAAGTCCTAAGGAATATGTAAAAAATTAATAGCAATTTCGAGGGAATAAAAATCTAGTGGCAAACGTTATTGATCGTTTTAACTGTCGTACCTGTCTTTCAATAATATATTTAAGAATAGGTGAACCACCATCATCTTGTGGTGTCTTCCATGTAACAGTACAGTTTGTCTGGAACACCTCAACTACCTCAACATTTTGAGGTACGGAAGGTGCACTTTGCATAACTATATTAACTTCCTTGGAATCCTCGCCCTGAGCATTGGAGAGCTTAATCTCATATTTTCCAGAACCTTCTCTGGTCGGTTTCTTAATTTTAAATAGAACCTTTTCCTGTTCAACAACTGCTTCAATTTCTTTATTTGGTAGCGGTTTACCATCCTTAAATAGCTTAGCTTCGATTGGTGTTTGGCGTGTTCCGGAAACTGAATTAAAAAAAATATATATGTATATATATATTGTTATGCTCATTAAAAATTCGATCAATCATTTTTAAATATAAATATCTCACTTTTGTAAGGCACTTCAATTACGAAAGGATGTCCAGCGGGTCCGTTAAACTCATCTGGACATTCAATTTGTGGTTTTGATTCACCCTTCTTAACAGAAAGTTTACACGAAGAGCTTAATTTGCCGGATTCACAAAGTATCTCGCCATCATCTTCCATTTCTATCTTGTTGAAAATGAGTTGATGTTTTCCACCACCCAAATTTTTGATTTCAATCCTTAAAAAATTATCAAAACATGGAGTGAAATATGCACAAATTATTTGACGACTTTTTAACCACTTTACTCTAAATAAATAATTTTTCAGTCATGTAATTTTACCTCTCATTCGGCACAATAGGAACTCCATTGAAAGACCAAACAGCTTCAGCCGTCTGATCTTGTAATTCAATCTCGAGCACTACTTTATCTCTTTCAATTGCTTCTGTGTCCTTCAACTTTTTGTTGAAGCGATTTGAGTCTGCCAAATTGGAACAACGGTATCAAAATTTACAATATTATTAAAGCATTGAATTGACTTAAAGATCAGGTCTCACTCATATTTAAAAGCTTTAAAACAATTATCATGCGGAAGAAAATATAATGCGTTTACTATATTTAATTGACAGCAGATTAGTCAGTCTACTGTGTTTAGAAAATAGGCACTTTATACTTCCTATTTTCAATTAGATTTTTATGCACTAATAGATGAAATTTGCAAGAATTTT
Source organism: Danaus melanippus (assembly GCA_010014825.2). Classification (NCBI taxonomy): domain Eukaryota; kingdom Metazoa; phylum Arthropoda; class Insecta; order Lepidoptera; family Nymphalidae; genus Danaus; species Danaus melanippus. The sequence continues at coordinate 2,029,389 of JAAAKD020000172.1, forward strand.
CAATAAATTGTTGAATAATTTTGCTTCTATAATTTTTGTATTGTTTACTCACAATTGACGATCAGTTCGCAAGTGGTTTCGTCTGCGTTGCTTACACACTTAAAGTTGCCAGCATCGGTTACCTTAGCATCTTTAATAACCACTTTTCGTTTGCGACCTTCTTTTACAATTGTGATACGTTTATCCGCTTTAAGAGGTTGGTCATTCTTAAACCTATATAATTGGAAAGACAGTTATAAATAACTTTTAATAATTATGAACTATGTAAATTTAGGTGTTTATATATTTAGAAAAAATACCATTTTACGTCGCCTGCAGCATCGTCAAGCTCGCAAAGTAGGGTAATGGTGTCCTTTTCAATAGCTTGTTGCGACTTTAGTACCTTGGTGAATTTGTACGGGTAATCTGTAAATAAAAATAATAAAATCAAATATTACATATAAAAGGCAGACCCGTTTTTTTTTCAACATTAGTATACTGACCGATAATTTTCAGTTCGCAATTAGTCTTGTCCGTTTGCTTCTCAATCTTACAAGAATATTTCCCAGCATCTTCGAATTTAGCCTTTTTAATTATCAGTCTGCAAACACCAGACAGGTCTTTAGAAATCTGGAATTCTTCACCATCTTCTAGTTTCGTTTCTCCCTTCCACCAAGACACGATGGCTAAACTGTTTGAAACTGCACATTCCAGCACAACTTCGTGCTTAGTGTAGCCAGTGAGAGTCTTCTTTAGATGTTTGGTGAAGTTGTATGTAGGATCGGGCTCTTCAACTTGCAGGAACGCAGTGCTTGTGATACCTCCAATTTCAATTGTTATTTTACCCGTATCCTCCACTTTAGGATTCATAATAGTTAGTCTGTAAGAATCTTGTTCGTTCGTCATCTTGTATTTTGATCCAGGGAATAGTTCCTGAGTAAAAATAATCACAAAATGTAAGTTGCGTGTTCTTTGTTCATTTTCAAATTTGATATTAATTACAAATAAGACTTACATCTTTACGGAAGAACCATTTTGGTTTCGCATTTGGTTTTGTGAAAATTGCCTCAAATACTACCTTCTTATCTTTTCCTTCCTTTGCATTTTGATCTACGAGGGGTTTCAAGAACGACTCTTGTTTCTGAAAAATTTGTGTAACCATTAAACATACTATCCAGTTTTTTTTTTGGCAAACGTTGACAAAAAGTGCTCTTCAGACAAAAAGCTATGTGCGGACCATCGTAACCCTTATTCCATAGTAAAAAAATTCGGACGATCACTCAGTACGAGAAGTGAAACAATTGTAACAAATGCAAGAAAGTGTGATAACGGAGGCGTTAGATTCATCAGCCGTCCTTTACACACCATGCGATTTTTACAGAAGTTGAAAACTTCGTGATATCAAAAGAAAGATATAAATGTGGGCGAATTTAAGACTGCACAGTGTTTGTGTATATTTCAAAAATTATGAATAATCACTAACTTAGAAAACTGATTTAAATTTAATTAATTATTCATTATTTTTGAAAACGTGACCGGAATATCGGAAAAAATCGATGTCACTGTGCAATAACTGGTGCGATGTGCTGAAATAAGAGATACAGGTGTGCGGAAGAGCTTCATTGAAAACAAGAAAGAAATGTGCTTCTTTACCCGGTTCAAGGTGAACCAGTCAACGATATATATTTCGAAAGTAAACAGACACTTGCACTGATAGCTAACATGGTCCGTCCTATTGAACCATGATAGAAATAGAATGTTGTTACTATAGACACCAGTTGGAATGTTGAAAAATAGATATGAATTAATGTCCTTGCTAAAAAACAAAACTATTTATTTTTGTTTCCAAATTTTGACAGTGATGCCCTCGGTAAAAAAGTATCCTATAATGTATTTGTGATTACCATCGATAACATATTTATAGTTTAGTAACAAGCTCGCTACACTAATACTATAGATTATAGAGGTCATTGATATAATTAAATATTAGATATCAGTGCAAGACGATAATTTCTAATCTTGCTTGACAGATTTATGCTCAAGTGAAGACGTGATACATATTCTTGTGCGACAAATTGCATATAGTGATACAATTCAAGATGCATAGTGTCATCTAACGACGGACAAACGCGGTGTCAAACCTCGTTTCTTTTGAACGAGTGCAGCACCGGCCAATCTGGAATCAGTTCTGCAAGAGACGGTCTTCTATTTTGGGATCTCTATAAAATATCCACATATCCTTAGCAGTCGCTGATACTCATTAAATAGAAAAGTTATGGGTTAAAGACGATGTTAGACATAATGAATACCTATTCCTTTTATTGATATTAATATGATTATGATTAAACAGCATCACTAGAGACCGATGAAAAAATTTAAGATATGAATACATCGAATGCATCAACTGAAATTAATAGTGATTTTAACACAAAAACGACATAGCAAAAGCTCCTCAAGGTGAGGTCACATTAACCTGGAATCAGATATATTTGCCAACAATCCAAAGAAAGTGAATAATCATCAAATTCATTCCTCTTACATTCCCTGAAAATGAAGTTAGGAGAGAATGTGAAGTAGTGATATAAAAACTGTGCTCTCGTTATTTAAAACCAATTTATTTATGCAATTTATTTATTTAAATCGCTCTTAAAATATCATTATTAATATTAAAACTTTTTAAAAATTTAAAAGTTCATTGTAATCTTCAAATTATTATTTTAGCTAACACTATTAATAGTGACTTTTTAAGAGGATAATTTTAGTCATCCTTTATTTAGGTATTGTATCATTCGTTTAAAAAAAAAACATCAATCCTTTTGCAATTTTTAGAGAACAAAAATGTAATATAAATTGATTTCTAATTACTATTCCAATAGAATTGATGATAATTTAATTTATATTTTTATTCCTTCCTTTTTAATCGAACCTTTATTTTGACAGCCTCCATCAAAGCTGGCCAATCAGGTATTAATTCAGGCAGAGACATTCGTCTCCTTATTTGATAAATACCCTAGAACCGATATTACAAGTTATACAAGTGTCTCTGGGATATATAAATGTATACGATGATGCCAAGCTATGTTATTTTAAAGCAGCATCTAAAATGCTTAAAGTCAAGTGTTAAGTTCCCCTTTTTAAGTTAGGTATCTTATATAATTTAAATAGCAATTTGTAATACTAACGCTGAACAATTCAAGTAACTTCCTCGTGAACCACCCAGCCATATTATTAGTTTAATAAACAAATCGCAAGAAAAGAGACGTCGTCACAACGTAGTTTTCCACAACTATTGTTATGACGACTTAATTTGACAGATTTCCTAAACTTGTCATCGGAAGAGTTTATATATATTTAAAAAAGTATGGTGTCCCGTGAACCATTTAATTTGTGTTGGAAGTGTAATGAGTGCAAAACAGTAATAAGATGGAATGAATGATCATATTAAATTTTGATGTTTCGAGGACCTTAAACCAGGACCAATTTGAGGAGTTTCTGCGTCTGTCTGCCGGGAATCTAAACATCTCGACACCTTCGGATACAACCACAATTTGATTGCCTTCTTCGAAATATCCAGTCTCTAAGCCCTAAGAACCAAATGGTATGATGCAAACGATGTCTGATTTGTTTAATATATTGCCTGCTGACACCAAATAAATAACGATTTATTGAGTTACATATTTCAAAAATTGCCAGTAGACACTATATTATTAGTTAAAAACTTGGTCTGAATTTTGTGAGCTTGTATTGGTAAGAAAATATTAATGTAGTACAGTGTATATATGTTACCGATATATATTAACCAATAAAGATAATATTACTAAAAAATAATATTCATGGCCCGATGGAGCTGTCGTTTTTATAAGTTTTATTTAGTTTGTTTTAGATTATATTTTATAGTGTTCTGAGTTATTCAATATTTTCTTATTAAAAAGATTAATATCACCACTATCAGCGAATGTGTACCTTCAATCCTTCTATATGATCCGTAAATTTTTCAAGACTTTTTAATTAAATTGGTTTTATCTTACCTTTTCAACTTTCTTAAGAGGTGGGATTTGTTTTTCAACTTCTTTCAAGTCACCCCAATCTGGGTCGTCCTTCTTTTCACCCCATTTCGCGTATTTCCTTCTCTTGAGCATAGCACGGAAGTCCATACCACTGGCATCTGCACATTTTTATAGTTGATGTCATGTGTCATATATGACCTTCTTGCACTTAACTATAACTGCTATTTCAAATTCTTACCAGACACATATAACTGCATTTCAGCTGAATCCTCGCCATGGATGTTACTAACGACGACTTTGTATCTTCCTTCATCATTGGGTTTGACTTTCCTCATACATAACGTAATAAGACCTGTTTCACCGTCTGTGACGTATTTGAATCTGCCACCCTCGATAATTTCAGTAACACCCTTGTAGAATTTGAACGTCGGGGCTGGGTTACCTTCCACTTGTATAGTGAGGTAACCAGTTTGATCTGTTGGAAAAGCAATGATATATCGCAAATAAAAAGTTGTTCGTAACAAAATATTGTATCGTTTGGTGATAAAGAAACATAGAAATAGAAATATCGTTATTCGATATCCAAAGCCATTTACAATAAACAAATTTCATGTAAAATTTTACCTTCAACAGCAGAATTGCTTTCTTGTACGTCAACTATTTGTGGTGGTCCCTCCTTATCACCAATAGGCTTTAATGGTATTGAAGGTTTATTGATCAAATCTTCCAAATCTTGAACTGATGGTCGTCTTGCATCACCAGATTTTCTTCGCTACATTGTCAATTTAATATTAATATCTCAAAAAAAGAATTATCCCATGTTAATCACGTGGAAATCAACATTTATTTAAAAGAACATTTAATTTTTAGTCTTTGTAAAATAAAAATTATTTTACCTATGATTGTAGACAGTACAAAATTAAATGTTCAACACATAAATAGTTAAACGTATACATTAAAATATGATATGGTATATATATGTCTTAAGATGTTATTATTACATATAACAACGGAATCCAAAGTATTGAAATTAATATACATGGAGGTAAAGATGAAGATAATTGAACCAAAAAATCGATTTCAGTCATCGAGATACATTCAAAACACAACGAAATTAGATTGAAAAATTATACTATAACTAAATACACGATACATAAGTTATGTTATGACAGATGCTGTGCATCATGATCGTTAGCCAAATGGGCCGACAATGAAGACCAGCGCTTCCTGATAAATGTAGCACAAGTGTCGAGGTAACACTTACAAATAATTATAACCGTGAATTATAGTGGCACTCTTAAATTTATTAATGACGTCATTGGATATCATTGGTTCAATTTAATGTCATTGGTTTTTTTATTGATTTTCCCAAGACATTTTCATTGGACTTTGTCATTGCGTCTTTAAAATACTTTACAATTCTGACATCAAAGTAGAATAACTCTTTTATCACAACTGAGAATTTTTAAGTATATTAAAAATGTGATATTTTTTTGCAAATGAAGGGACAGCTAATTTAAATTTTTAACATCTGGAACAAAACCGTGGATACGGATCTTGCAAAAAAATTAAAATTTTAATTAGTCATTTTTGGACTTTATAATTTCTCAATTATAAGTTTGAAATCACCAACCCGTCTTGAGCAAGCGTGGTGATTAACGCTCAATACCTTCTCCATGTGAGAAGAGGCCTGTGCTCAGCAGTGGGCTCTGATAGGCCTTAAATTTATTTTTTAAATTTTTATTTGTGCTAAAACCTATAAAGATTTGAGTTAAGTGTAGACTTTATATAGTCTTATGATTTATAAAATTTGTAACTTTTCTTAAATTAATTTCACTTCAAATGTATGTCGATGACGTTAAAAACGATCTTACAATTAAATAACGCATACTTACCGTAACGTCTTTTGGTACAGCTAAAGCTGCAGGTTTTTTAGCTACAGACGCCATTGTTAATCACATTTAAACAAAGATGCCACAATACAACAAAACATAAATATAATCAAAATTTTAATCACAATTATATCACAGTTGAAACGCACCAAGGTTTACTCACAGAAGATTATTCTTTTTTTAATATAAGTAATTCATGAGCGACATAAATTGGGTAATACCCAAATAATTGAGCTTTGTAGGCAACGCCACTGAATAGAAATGGCTCATTAATTTGCCACTTAATGTTAAACGCTCATTAAAGATCAGTTCCATGGGATTAGTTGAGAATCATTAACAGGTCGCGCGTGTCAAATGACTGAAGGGGGTCGAGCGATGCCTGTTCCTCTATACCGATGGTGGGGAAGAGAGCGGGCATCTATTTGTGCCCAAGCACAAATCAACAGACCAATTCAATTAATTATTATATTAAGGTGAGCAATCCGTGTTTATACTTGGACGATGCTGTTAACATATGTGTAAAGTTGTTGCAAAGATAGAGTAATTTAGTGATATATTCGGACATAAGGAACAGATATCTTCTAGCAGACGGTTGTGTGTAATAACAAGATGTTGTTGTTCACCATTCATTCTTGTTTCTATATTTCTTTAAAATAACATTTATTATTGATTTCGCGTGTGAATTTTTACCTTATTTTCCTATAAATGTATTTAATGGAAATTTGATTCTCACAATAAATCCGGATTTGATTGAATTATTTTTTCTCGGTAACACGAAAATTCAGTATATATAAATTCGTTCAAGCTAAGTATTAATTTGTCTTATATATCTCATCTGTTTTATTTTTATCGCGGGAAAATAATAATGGATCTCCCAAAATATATATTTGATCCAAATCGATCTTGCCCAAAATCTATAAACAGTCACTATTTATGACGCAACATCGAGTGTCCGTATAAATCAATCACATCAAATTAGTATCGTACATTACTAACAGAATAATAATAACTCAACAGAATATTACTTGATATATATTAATTACAATTAAGATATTACCTACATAGTTTATAAATTGATGAAAGAAGCTACGAATATTTACAACAGTTCCAATACTGTTATTGTTATGAACTTTATTTATTTCGAAATCATCAATCAACTGTTTTGCAGATGGAGTCGGAATATAATATTAGGCAAACACCTGTCAATGTTGCTGATCATTGTCATTTCGCTGAAAAGTATTTATGCCAAGAGTATAACAGATAATATAGCGCCAACGTCTCTGTCATCCCACGCCCGAAATATGGTATGAACCTTATCTATACGTCACAGTCAATCATGCATACATCTATTCTAATCTATTTGCAGTTTGACCTTGATTTTAATAATAACATTGTCTAATTATGGCGCTTTGGAATGAGCAACGAACCTTTTATTTTAGTTTTTAGTGACACATTATTAATATCGAGTTAGAATATTTAATCTGTCTTAGATTTTCAACAGATAAATTACATTTTTATAAGATTTAAGCAAGTATTTTTATTAAATGTGTTTGTATTATTGTAAAGTGATATTAGATTTTATTTATTGCTATTATTTTTAGTGAATGTCAAAAAATTGCATCTTCATGCAACTTACTAACTGTGTTTGTTCATGAAATAAATTGAAAATTATTTGAGTTGGCATATGTCATTACATATATAATTGAACAGTTAAAGTTAGAATAAGCCTTGGCCTGGCTTCGCGCTCTTGATCTAAGTCTATCAATCTTTGGCATTCTGAAATGATCTGATGTAATTTTTATAAGCTATTGATAAACTAATGTGTCATGGGTAACAACCACCCTTCATACTAATAAATATTTTAAAACAATCAGTCAATAAGGCCATAATTTTATACTTTTATGATCGTACGTACATCTTTAGGGCCCAGTTGTATACTTAATTAATCGTTCAATAATGTCATAATTTTATACTTTATATGAATTCATTTTAGATTTATAAGTACTGTTGATCATTTTGTAATATTAATGATATTCTAAAGACATTTGCTCTCTTCATAAATTTGGCTGCGATCTGTATTCATTGATATATAATTTAAGACATTTGTTTAGCTTCCGCTTTTAAATTAAGCGATTTGATTTATAAATTGGACACGACATTGTTTTGGAATGTTATTCATATATCTACGTTTATATATTTTGTGGCATCTTTACATGCATATCAAGCATTATAACATATTCTTAACAGTAAAACTTAATGCTAACATTCATTTGAAATATTTGAAAATTCAGAGCAGCGTGGGTAGCGAGTGCGATACATTGATAATTAATATTTGTCTTTTATAAAATTAAAGGAATGTTATAAGAAATTTATTATGGCATGCGAGATGAGCAAGGTTTTAAGTACATCGTTTAGGGTTTTGCTTTTTTATCAGTTTAGCAACTTGATACACATATTAGAAGACATTGTTAATAGCTCTAAAATCTACATTAGAGGTGTGATTATGTTAATATTATTGTAAGTCTTTCGTAAAAATACCTTCCTTACAGTTCGAAACTGATTATATCCCGGGGTTAGTCACCGTTTTATAAAAAGTTTCATGAGTATCAAAACAATATACGTTTTACCTACAACAGAGACATTAATCACGGTATCAAAATCTATGTTAGCCACGTAACTATGATATCTTTTTTTTTCTATAACATAGATCTAAACATATATTTTCACACATGTATACCTCGTCTGATAGTTCACCCGGCCTGCCGCGTTTCTTTTTGGAAAAAAATAAGTACTTTTAGTTGACATTCTCTGTTAATAATGTGCTTATATTAATATAATATAAATGTCCATTAGGATGTTTTGTGTTTTTAAGATATTTTTAGACAGTAATTAAAGTGCCGTATCCACATGACTTGGTGCATTTATATGTTATGTGTTGTGTAATGTATTGTTGTTTTTAAAGATGAATTAATTCATAGATACAGGTGATGCCGTGGTAAAAATATTGTGAGTGATTTTTGTGTTTCAATTCAGATCTGAAAAAAAGTGCTAAAGGGGTTAATATTAAGCAAGCATTAAAATACTGAGACAACAAGATTTTTCAAGTAAGCCATTCTTGCTGTATAAAAAGTTCAACTAAAAAGCTGGAAAGACCAATAAGGAACATAATTGGAAGTACTTGGTTTAATAAAATATGTTTTCCTTTTGCTCTAAACTATAAAATTTCTATGCATATTTGATTTTAAAGTTCCCCGCCAGTCTATAAAGCGGCTTTTGGTTCTGTCGATAAAGGGAAAGAAAGGAGAAGTCTAAAATTAAATAATTTTTATGTATATCATTATAAAGGTCTGAGGAAATGGCTAGAAGTCAACTAATTTTAGAATATAAAGTTGGGTTAAATTCTACTTTCAGGATACAGTTATGGATGTTGTGAATCGTGATGTATGTATATTGTTTTTGTAAATTCAAAAAATTTCGTCAAGATAATTGTCCGTCACGTGCCAAAAAAAAAAAAAAACTAAACAAATGCTCTGCAAAGCAAGCAGCTTCCACCTAAAACTGACCAGACCCAAACATCTCACCTTTTTCTCGTCTAAAACTTCTCCTGGACGTAATTTCGTGACCTGTTGTTAAAAAATACTGATAATAACCCCTTTCAATGTAATTATTGCCTATCTGTGCCGCCGAACCGGAGACCTAGGACCTTATGACCTACAGTTTAGTATTTTGCCCTGAGTAACAGCTTTGAAGTAGTTATTTCGTTACGTGTTGCATCACCGTGTTAATCTTTTTTTGTTAGTTTTTGTTTTTTAAACTGATGCTTTCCAGACATCATGTGCCTTCGTTAATACCCGTGTGCTTTAATAGGTATTTGTAACCGTTATTTGTGTGCATACGTGCGTATAAGCTGTGCTGTTTATTTTGTGTGCTTTGTGTCACAAAAGTGTGCAATAGCTCGGTGCTTTGGACTGGAAGTCTGACAATACTGGATAATAACATATACATTTCAATAGATGCAAATAGTTGCTATTTTCTCCCAAGAGACTATTCAAAATATACTGAGATTATTATGTGATTATCCAGAAAAATTGCTGTGTAAACGGTGCATAAACTGCAATGCAATAACATATTTTTGACAGAAGAACAGTTAAATTTCGTCACGGCAACATCATAACGAATAGCATTCAACGCAATAGTCGTAGCAACATCTCTTTTACCTTCTTCTCTTCAATCACCTCTCCAGGTCTTAGTTTTCTATTGTCCTGTGGATTACGTGTTTTACCGTCTTAATATTTTTTCCCTAATGTAATACCCTACCCTGTTACTCTAATTCTAAATACTATGAAGCATGGAGTAAAGGATTCTAAGCCTATATCAACCAATCAAATCAACTAATCGTAATAGTTACTCAAGCACCAGGTTTACCAAAGCATCATACTGATGAAGTAAAGCATATATATCACAGGATATCTCGGGGTGTTCAAATGTTATGGGTTCGGCTTGACAGAATAGGGTCTAAAGGGTTCACATTAAAAATATATGTTACCACGCACCTATCTTATAAATATAGTTCTATAATACTCAGATTTTGCCAATAATTACACATAGTCGTAATTTTAAAATAAGTGCGTGTTTAAAAGGATAAAACCATTGTGAAATATTTTCTACGCTACAAATAAATAGCAAAATAAAGGTGAGTCTAGGGGTTTTTCATACCTTTTCGTGTTTGTTGAAAGAAAAGAGATAAAATAAAAGTATTTAATTAAATGTATTCTATTTCTAAGAACATAATAAATACATACCTCGTCGCTGATAATTAGTGAAGGACGTCTTCCCATCTCCTCTGGAGGAGGGATAAGCGAACCTCTCCTGCCAGGAGGGGCTGGTGACAATGAAGGTTTCCTTCCTGCCTCTGGTTTCGGAGACTTATCTCGTACAACTTCGATCTTTGGTGTCGCTGGTTTCTCTTCAGGTGCCTTAATTTCAGGCACCTTTGGTTTTTCAGCCGGCTAAATAAAATTATTGTAAATTTAGGGAACAACCATCATACGTTTCTCTTATGTCATGTCACTGATAAATTTCTTGAAAGTGAAATCATTTAAGTCATATTTAAAAATATTTTGCATACTATAAAATATAAACTATTTACTTTGTCTTTTTCTGCCTTTTCTCGAATTGTTGGTGTAGGTGATATTTTTTCATATTTTTCAAGTTCTGGCCTTTCATAGTCGGGTATTTCAGGTAATTCTTCAGCCTTTTTTCTTGAAGTTGTGACCTTTGCTTTCTTAGCTTCTGCTTCTACTGTTTCTTCTTTAACAGCAACTTTCTGTAATTTTTGGAATTTACTTAACTTCTAAATTTTATTTTTTGAAAACTATTTTCTTTTGTACATATTCCAAAATGTATAAAAGAGAAATCTAGAAATTATTTATAAATTAATTTGTATATTTTTTTGGTAATTAATAAAATACGCTAAGTTACGGAAATTTAATACTTACCAAAAGTTGAGCCTGTAAATAACACTTTTCAAGAACCATTTTGAGATCAAAAAAATATTTAGTAAGCGGAAGCAAAGCAGGGAAAATAAGTCTACATAAAAAAAGATGTCAAAGCAAGACAACAAATACTATTGCGCTACCATTGACAACAAACTACAATTATATTTACAATATAATTCATTGATTGATAGTTTTCATGATGGTATTCAGAGCTATTCAACAAAACCAGTGAAAGTGCAGTGTGCGATGTGTTTCACGAACTACTAAAATAAGGTGCAATGTGCTAAAATTTTGGTGTAATATCTATAGCCAATTCGTGTACCTCGTTTGGTTGAGGTTTGCTGCCTAAAGGTTGTGGAGTTTCTAAGAAATCGGATTTTTTCTCTTCTTTGCCCTCGGTTTCAGCCTAAAGAGTAAAGTTTATTATTGGCGACCTTACGAATTATTTGCTTAATTTGGATCATGTTTATTTCAATTGTTAGTGTAATAAAATGTGAATTTTTTGAAATTTTATGAAGTTCTGTAGTGAAATGTGTTGTGCTGTAATGATTGAGTGTGCAGGAGATAAGTTTGTAAGTGTATTTTGTACCTGGGGAGATCTAGATCTTCTCCACGGTACAGTGGTGTCTTGTGTGTTTTGTAATGTAGGTAAAAATTTGTCTTCTAATTCTGATTGATGTTCCGCCTAATGATAACAAAAGAAAGTTAAACACAAGATTGGTAACTTGTTCCTATATATTTTCCTCCTAAAATTTGTTTATATGTACCTGTGGTATTTCAGGGATGACGTCCCATGAAAATGGTACTTCGTTAGGACTAGTTGCTGGTTCTGGTGTGATAACAATTGGCACCTAATAGTCGACGATTGAGATATTATAATAAGTGATAAAAATTGATATTTAAGTAGAAATCAATATTTTATAGATTGTCTAAAACGTTTTACCTCTTTTGGTTTTCTCCACGGGTATAACGTGTCCTGTGTCTGTGTATGTGTATGTGGAGTGGTGATAGACTGTTTAATTTCTTCAGATTCCTATTAATAACAATATTTTAGTTTACTAATGTTAATATACTTTTACTGTATGCACTTTAAATCTTTACCTCGTTAGGTTTACTCGGACCATGATTCGTTTGTTTTAATGGTAATTTATCTTCTGCCAATTTATTTTTAGGAATATTACTACTATCTACCTCGTTTTTATTTGAAACCTAAACATAAAAATTAAATTTATTTTGAATTTATAGAAAACTCAGAAAATACTTGAAAATCTTTCGAATAAAATTACCTCCTCAGCAGATATTTGACCCTGTTCGTCGTGATCTTTGCTCATTGGCTGAACATCAAGTCTAGTTGGTTCAGGTTTTTTGGACTGAGCATTTATATTATCCTGTATTTGATAAAATAATTATTACTATTCCGTTTTATTAATCGCCTAATAAGTTCTCAAAATTCTTTACCTTTATTGATCTACGACGAATTGGTTCCTTGTTCGTTGGTTGAGATTCTTGTTTGTCAGGTATATTTCTATCCGTTTTGTTAAGTCCGTCATCCCCAATTTTTATTTGAACTTTAGATTCGTCTTTAACTTTTTCAGCTTTAATATCCTAAACATTTATTTTAAATTTAATACTCGGTAGTTATGAAAAACTAAGAGATTGAATTATATTAATTCTACACAAATAATAATAGGCTTCATATTTGGTATTAAAATTCTCAACAATATTGTGAATTACTAAAAATAATGCCAAATATTCTTATACCTCATCAATATTACTTCTACGGCGTTTGTCGGCACGGTCCTCGGGGACATTCTCTTTAATTTCAGTACGATCTACTATTTCGTTATCAGATTCTTCTAGATCCTGATATGAGAAATCAAACATTAAAAAAATGCGTAACAATATAACGGAATCTTTTTTGCTGATTTTTTTTGCGAAAAATACCTCAGTTTTACTATGTCGGCGTCTTGGTTTGCTAACGTTTTTAGATTTCGGTTGATCTAGACTAATGCTACGTTTCGGTTGCGTCTTCTCAACGGTTTCCTATTGCCATGCAACATATTTGTAAGAATGAAGTCATTAAAAATGTGTAATGCTGTGTAATATAATGTGTAAGTTGTGTTTATGTGTACCTGTGTGTCTTGTTTTGAAGGTCGCCAAGGATAGTCCTGCTCTTTAGGTTTTTTTAATTCTGGTGTATTATTTTCTTCTATTTTCTTATCGTCGTCCTATTTATAAGAAATTAAAATGTAACCTATTAGTATTAATGCCATACCAATGTTGTTTCAAAGTGTAGTGTTGCTATAACACGATTAACGAGACAATACAATATGGACACATAATATTTACAAAAGCAACAGATATGTACTTTCTTTTTGTCAATATGTTCAAAAGGGATACAATATGTTCCTCATGCATAAATTTGTGGAAAGCAACTTTACCTTTAATTTTATTTGTTCGAATTCATTTACAGTCCTTTCGGCATGTTCTATTTTAGTCTAAAATCAATATTATTAGTAAGCAGGGATCTACTCAAATAAGAACAAAAAATCCTCCTATAATATGTTTGTTGCTTTCATGCCTTCAGCTTGATAAATACATTATCATTAAACAGATTTGTTGTTGACGAATAACTTTTAACCTAGCCAAGACGAATGCGAAAGATATATTCATCTTGACAACAACCCATTTTTTGTTTGCATAAGCTTCTACTTATAAAAAGTCTAAATTATTTTTTGAGCAAAGCATAATTTGGTGTCCTAACCAATTTCAATTAAAGCCAAAAAAAAAATAATACTTCGTGTAAATCTACATCAAACTTCAAAAGGGATTTTGCTTGTAGGTTGCAATTTGCCGTAAAAAATTTAAAGTAATAGATAACCAACACCGGCAAGGATCATTACACCGATGTAGATTTCTATCTCTTAAGTTTTATCTACTTACCTTGAGAGCAGACTTTTTGAATTGTGAAACTTGTTCTTGTTCAGATATTGATGCCACCGAAGATTTTCTGCTCTCAGCAGTTTCTTTTGTGAACTATAAGAAAAGCGTTACCAAATGTCTTATCATCAATACGATGATTAAAGAGCATTGTGACATTGACAATTTTATAAAACAAATATATACTTAAACTAGAAAGACTAAAATAAAATCATCTGAAGAAAAAAATATTCTTTGGTTTTTACTAATGTATTTAACACAATAAAGATAGCGAGGTCGAGGCTATTTGGACGACATCCATATTCGCTGGTTGAGTAACGAATGATCGCGATTTGTGTGGGCAAAGCTCACAGGTAGTATAATTCACAATAGCGAACCAGCCCAAATTGCATACTTTGTAAATGCGGAGCAAAAGCAGATTTAAAAATACTTATGAGCTGTTATATTTTTAACATTCAAAAGTTAAATGATAGGCATTTGTTATCTATCCGTTTGAAGTTTTTGCTGTGTTTATTTTAAATCATTCTTATATTGTTTGATGTAGAGGATTTATGAGTGATTAATTACCTTAAGTTGTTTATTTTCGATAATAGAACTGCGCCGGCTTTCGGTTGTAACTTCCTGTTGCACCTAAAGAAGAACCCGGTTTAATTCAAATAATTCAAAAAGAGGTTGTCTATTTTTTCTTCAAATGTGAATTTATTGTAATTATTTCAAAAATTCAATTAAAATTTTGACTTTTTGCACAACATTTTTAAGCTCATAGTTTTTTAACTTCCCACTTTTATCACAATTCACTTACACTTATAACACTTTTCACATACTTCTCGCTCCGAACCCCAAGCATTATCAGACTTTAGACTTCACGGCGGTCTATCGCAAAGTGACACTTGTGCCAAAAAATTCACCTCTTATTAACTCGTTTCTGTATCCCCACCACATTATTTTTTCATTCATAACAAAGTTTTGTTCCTAATCACAACTCTTATATATACATAGAATATTTTTAAATTACGAAAAGCGATTATTTTACTTGGTTCAGCGACATTTATAAAAATACTAACCTCGCTCTGAATCGAAGATCTTCTGCTTTCAGTCTGAAAATAAATAATTATATTATTTTACTGTAAACGTAAATAAAAATTAGGGAAACCTCATCAGTTATGACTGGGACATTGACAAAGTAATGTACAGTTTACAGTTTAATAAGGATCATTCATTGAGATTGTAAAAAATAAAGGTTCAAAATATATACAGCATTCAATATTTTTATGAAGATGCATTGTATGAGAGGACTTTTTGAAATATTATATTTCATTATAATATTCGAATATTAATTTACAATAAATGGAATTCATGAGGGGAACGCCAAAATAGATTATACCTTTATTGACAGAACTTGTTGTGCTTCGGCGACCATCTGCATCATTATAATAAATATTTTAGTGAATCTTTGTCGATTATATTATAATAATACAGAATAAACAATACAGAATCCCCGAGGACATTTGTGCGTCGGCCTCCAGACCAGATACATTTTTATATTCGCGAATTTTAAAGCGCATTGTGATGATAGAGCTTACGGTCCCTTGGGAAACCAAAATCTCCAAAGACCATACCATCAAGGTCAACAAATATTACGAGCTCACTAATGAACTCATTCGAAATAGGCTCGTCGTGGATTTGTACGCGGTAGAAGTTGGAGCGAGAGGTATAACAGCGAAATCTCTCTACAACCTACTAAAAGACTTGGGCCTGTCCAGAACTCACATTAATACATTCTTGGAACGTACATCTTCATTCTTTTCAAATTTGGTTAGGTAGAGAGAGGAGCTTGGACAGTGGAGGCGAGCGTTTAACGCGCGTTAGATAGGGGCCCCTTAAACCTACACTTGGGTCGCAAGTCCCAAGCACTGTTGAAGCTCCTCTCCCTGCAACGCAATGGACCCGGCACCCGCACGGTGAATCCATTGAATGCTAAGAGGTTTCGTCTCATATATTGTAAGAACCTTTTGATGTCTCTTGGAAATAAAGAAAGAAGAATTCCGAAAAAACAAGAAATAATTTAATTTAACTCACCTCGCTTTGAACACTTTGAATCGATGTTCTTCTGCTGTCGACCTAGAGAAAAAAATTGCATATATGTTTTTAAATCCAAGACGTAACAAAACCTATAAATAACAGATCCATCGATATTTTAAATTCTATTTTACTACTTATTTGACTCATAAATCCTATTTATGTATTTATCTATAATATAGTAATGGCACACTTAAATTGGAAATGAAAAGTCACCTTAGCAATGTCTTTTTCCTTTTTCTCCCTCACAGTGGGTGTAGGAGTAATCTTTTCATATTTTTCAAGAACAGGTCTTTCGTAGTCATCCACGAAGTCCAATTCATACTGTAAAATATATTATCATTTAGTATTACGAATATGATTTTCTAATACCCCCTTAATGTTCCTGTAATAAAAAGAAAACAAAACCAGCAACATGCGACTTCCGACAACCACTTTGGACAACACAACGAAGACCGTAAGCTTTGACATGTAACCTTGTTTTAGTAAAACTTAAGTGTCATTTATAATTTATTTTAGTGTTCAAATAAATGTATGTGAGTGTATAATAGTATACATGTAATGTGCATTTTTTATCATAGAGTGTTTTGAGTGATTTATTGTGAAAGAGTGAGAGTAAGACAGAAATAGATTAAAATAACTTCTAGGACATAAGAAGGTCACGACATTAAACATTTTCAGTACAGTGAAATGTTTACCCCATCCGAGGTTTCCTTTATTTCGGAAGTAGCCTTTTTAGGCTTTTCTGGTGTCTTCTTTGTCGTTTTCTTTAGTTGTGGCAGTTCAAATTTACCTCCTTTGATCAAAAGAGGTGCCTAGAGAAGCAATAACAGTTAAGCTAATTTACTTCTACTATTACCAAAGCATTTTTGTCTAGTGCAGGTGTAGCTAAAGTTAGTTTATATGTGCCTTTGAAAACAATAGAAAACAGTGTTATTAATGTGTTAGTTATTTTGGATACTTAATAATTATCTCAGATACGCTTGTATATAATTATTTTGTAATTCTACCTCTTTATCTTCTTTAGGTTCTTTAGTTTCCTTCGTTCCCTTTTTGACGACAGCTGGTTTTTTAACCTTAAGCTGTGCCGCTTCAGTTCCCTCCTATAATAATTATTATGATAGTCATATTTAATTTTGATTTTTAAACTCATATTATTACGTTTCTGAGATAATTATGAAATGCGTTTATATAGTACCGTGGGCTTTTTCTGGGCTGGTGTCTTTTGTGTCAATGAAGCCTCTTCAGGGGCAGTTGTGCTCGTTTTAGTTTTTGGTTTGGCAACACTGACAGATTCTTCAGTATCCTCGCCCTACGACCGTAAATTAATGTTTTAAATAAAGCTTTGTTAAAAGAATGTTCACACACTTGTATGTGCTTTGACACTAAGTGACAGCTGTGGTTGTGTACGTCGTATAATATATTGTGGTAGATAAATTTGTTAATTTAATATATGTATTATTGTGTTATTTCTATTTCAATTAACAGTGCATAGGCCTATATGTGAAGGTATCTTATTTTATGGAAATGCACCAATCGATGTTGTTTTGTTTTTTAAACTACATTTTACCTCTATGTTTTGTTTTTTAAACTACATTTTACCTCCACAAGTACTAAAATTCTTTTTAATGTGTGTGGTACTGAAATCATATCTGTCTGTAAATAATAACAATTTATACAAAATGAAGAATTATTTATATGCGAATGTTTTGGTAGTGTGTTTTTTAGTCCTACCTTCGTGTCTTTGTCTTTAGGTGAAGGTCGTTTGATTGTTTTTTCTTCAACAATCTCTGGTTTCTTAACTTTAAGTTGAGCTTCAGCCTCACCCTCCTATATGAAACGTATTTGTGAGTTAAATAAATAACGATCAATATAATCATGTAAATTCTGTGTGCGGAAATAAATACAAACCGTAGGTTTGATTTCGGCTGGTGTTTTGTGTGTAAGTGAAACATCTTCAGGCTCTTGACCTGGTTTTACTGGAGCTTTTGGCTTAGCGAGGCTAACATTTTCGTCAACTTCCATTGGCTGAATAACAATGTGTAGATTAACATATTTGCTTTTGAATAGAACGCAAGTGTTAATTTTAATAAATCATACCTCAGATTTATCTTTGTCTTTAACCGAACGTCGTCTTGAAATTGTTGTGGATGGTGTTTGTTCTTCTGGTTTTTTGTCCTCCTAATATATAAAACATCTTTATTTTATTCAAAACGTTGTAAAGTGTTAAAAGAAATAATCATCTATTTAGCAGTAAATATTTATGTATGTAAAAGCTTATTTTATGTATGAGCGAGTGTGAATTAAAGCAAATGATTAGCCTTCATTTGTGTAAGACAGTTGTACCTTCTTCTTTTTCTCTGTAGGAGTTGGTGTTATTTTTTCGTATTTCTCGAGAACCGGTCTCTCGTAATCATCAACAAACTCGTCCTCAACAACCTTTCGATATCAAATAATATAAATATAAGATTTGGGAAATAACATGTACAGATATATTATTATTATGTATGTAAATAAGTAGAAGAAAGTCAAGAAATATACTTACAAAACTCAAACAATCATGTAGCAAATGTAGCAAAATAATACTCACCATAAAAATATCTACATTTAAAATAGCTAAAGCAATTAGTTTAAGCATAAAGTAAAAGAGGACCCAGTAGGAAATATACAATTAGGATTTTTCTGGAGTGTTTTCTAAGGTGAATTGTGAAAAGTATAATGCGGAGGAATAGTGTAAGGAGTTAAAATATAGATTTGTGGTGTAAAATTGTGCTCATAGCGCAAAATGTAATTATTTGCAGGCACCAAGGTACCAATCTTAATAGTACTTTGTTATATGTTAGGCTATTTTGTACCTCCTTTTCTTTAAGAGATGGGCGTTTTTTAGGTTTAGCGTCATCTTTCTTAGTAGGTTTTGCCTTTGGTTTTTCATCTGGTTTTTTCTCCTCCTCCTAACATTATTATAGTAATTAATAATAGTCATCTATATTTTATTTCTAACGTCTGCATATTTCTACAGAAATGAATTATACCTTATCTTTAGGAAGAGATACTTTTTTCAAAGTCGGGAAAACAGGCTCTTCATCTTTTTCCTTTGGCTTAATTTTACCCTTCATCGCGTCAGTTTCATCCTTTAAAATCATTTTTTTTTGTTTTATTTTTTATATCACAAATATAAACATTTCAAATACCAAAACGCTTGAAAGGAAAGTGTAAATAAACTACCTGAGTATCACTAATTCGACGCTTGTCTTTTGGTGTGGGAGTTATTTTTTCATACTTTTCAAGTTCCGGTTTTTCATAATCGTCAATAAATTCAGATGAATCCTATGAAATAGTGGTAAAACATTGATTTTTACACTTTAGAAAAAAATATATAAATGATTTTATTTGGAAATCTTATGAATTTATAATTTTTGACTAATGAATAAACTATCATTTGAGTATACCTCTTTCAACCCATTTTGTTTCTTTGTCCTATCTGTGGAACTTGGACTGATTTTATCATATTTTTCCAAATCTGGTCGTTCGTAATCATCGATAAACTCTTTTTGTTCCTCAGGCTATGTGTAAAAAGGAAGTTATTTAGAACGAGTAGTAAAGAAAAAAAATTTACAATTTTTTTTGCTAATGTTACCTTTCTCAAGGGTTTTTTACTTTGTGCAACCTGAGGCTCTTCAATCTTTTCCTCGACAGGTTTTGTTGGAATTTTAGATAGTTTCGGCTGTGATATTTCATCAGCTGGTTCCTCAGGTTTAGGCATACCCTTTTTAATACTTAAACGCCTCTTTTCTTCTTCAACCTAACCGTTAAATAATAATTTAAATAAAATTTGAAATACTGATATATTTATAGTTTCTTAAATTTTTTAATCATTAAAGATTTCATTTGAAATTGAAGGATTGCAGAAATTGAAGGATATAGAGAGTTTTCGGAATATACCTTCTCTGGTTCAGGTTTGGCTTTTTTCTCCGAAACTGGAGCAGCAATGGAAGGCTCTTCATCACTTACTTCCGGTTCACTTTTAATACTTTCAGATAGTGATGCGCGTTTTGACTATTGAAAATAATATTATGACAAGACCATAATTAATGTTAAGTACATCAGAACGAAATGTAAATAAGTGAGTGAATGTTGTGTAGTTTTACCTTTAATGTGTCATTAACTTTGGGTTTCTTTTCTAGTGGTGTTGGTGTAATTCGTTCGTATTTCTCCAAAACGGGACGCTCGTAATCGTCAACAAACTCGAGTTCGTCCTACATTCGAAAAAATACTTAACACATCTATGTTATCACAATTATTTACAAGCACGTTGTTAACACATGACATTTTCAGTTTAAATTATATTATCACTGATTTGTTTCATCATTGCAGTGATCTAAGAAATATATCCGAAGAATACTCCTAAAATTAAAAAAAAACAATACTTACGTCTTCCTTCTTTTTGGTGACCTTCTTCCTGACAACTTTTTTCTTTTCTTCAGTCTTTTTGGTTTCTTTCTTTTCTTCTTCAACTTTAGGTTCTTCTTTAGGCTTAACAGGTTTGAGTTTTGGTATTCCTTCAAGTTTTGCCTCGGGTTCTGGTGCCTTTTCAACCTTTTTCTTTTCCAACTTTTCAAGAAGGGCTTTTTTCTCTTCTTCTGTTTTTGCTGTTTTCTTTTCAAGAATTTTTTTAACGTCTTCGGTTTCAGTGGTTTTCTGTTCTTGGACTTTTTTTGCGTCAATTTTAGTTTCTGTTTTCTTAGCTTCTGCTTTTACTTCGGTCTTTTGAGCCTCGATTTCAATTTCTTCTTGCTTCTTTTCTATTTTTACTTCTTCTTTCTTTGATACCTTTTTAGCAGCAGATTTTTTTTTCATAGTTGTTTCTTCGTCTTCTATTTCTTCTTTTTCTTTTTGAATTTCTTTCTGATATATTACAATAATAGGATTATTATAATATAGTTCCAGAAATTGTGTTTAAAGTGAAAGATTTTTACAAATTTAATATGCGTTGCAAATTTTACCGTAATTAATTGTTACAATTAATGTGTATATAAAATTCCCTTGGCTGCTTACTTCAAAAGTAAAAGTGAATAATGATTTACAAATTTTGAAGATAATTTATGTAACTGACAGACACAAAAATGGTAACTATATGTACGATACATTATTATAAAATAATATATCTATTCTTCTAACCTTTTTCTCATCGATGTGATTTTCTTCGATGACCGATTTTTCTTCTACGATTGACATTTCCTCTTCAGATTCTTCAATAACAGTAGTTTCCTCCTCTTCCTCCTCTTTTTTCTTTTTCTAATAATAAAAAAATAACCAATTATAATTTAACAAGAATTTTTTTGGGTACTATAATATTATTTAGACTGGTTTTAATTTACAAATTATTTACCTTTTCCTCAATTATTGTTAAATCAGCACTTGATTCATCTTCACCAAATTCGTTTTTAATAACTACTCTATAATTAGCAACATATTTAGAAGAAACTTTTCTGATAATCATGCGTGCGTTAGTTCCATCGAATGATGTATTAACTTCTGAAGACTCTCTTATAACGCTCGAATTTTTATACCAAGTACATCTACATGACTGGTCAGATGTTTTAAGTACGGCTACAAATTCTGCTTCATCGTTTTCTTTTTTAGCCTTCAAAAGAAAACAATAATATTAGTGATAGATTATTTAAATACTATAATTTATAATAAAAAAAATTATAATTTTCCTCATTATAAAGTAAAAAAGTGGAAAATTATACGAACCAGGCTTCTTAGATGTTTTATAATTTGAGGCTTTTCACCCTTCTCCTCGGGTATGTCAGTAATTTCGACCATTTGGGAAGTAGCTTCACCTTTTTCGTTCTTTGCAACCAGTTTGTAAGAACCTTTGTCATTTTGAGATACGTTAGATATCTCTAACTTGACTGCGAATTCGCCCTAGAGAGCAAATAGTGATTAAAATAATGAATATTTAATAACGAATATAAATAAATATATAAGTATAAGTTTTTTTACTCACTTCTCTAACTGGTTCAATCAAAACTGTATGCCTAGAATCTTCTTTAACTGCACTTGCCTCTTTGAACCATGTGCAAGAAGGTGCAAATTTACTTAATACTTTACATTCAACAATGACTGTTTTCTTTTTAACTATCCTAATGATCTTTGGTTT
This sequence comes from Danaus melanippus, assembly GCA_010014825.2. Classification (NCBI taxonomy): domain Eukaryota; kingdom Metazoa; phylum Arthropoda; class Insecta; order Lepidoptera; family Nymphalidae; genus Danaus; species Danaus melanippus. The sequence continues at coordinate 2,051,950 of JAAAKD020000172.1, forward strand.
CTCTTTAATAACTGGAATGACTGTAAAGGAATTGTTATGTTAGTGAGTAATATAAAAATAATGTACCACTAAAATAGTTAAAACAAACTTACTTTCAATATTGAGCGTTAGATTTGCGTTGAGCTCTCCAAGTTCATTTTTAATATTGCATTTATACAATCCAGAATCTTCTAGACCGGGATCGATAAGCTCCAAAATAATGGTATAAACGTCTTCATGTACTTCTACTCTGGTTTTTATTTTTGAGGAGTCCCTAACTTCTTTACCCTCGTGGTACCAGACTATCGTTGGTCTCGGGCTAGCCTTAACTTTGCAACCCATTATAACAAGTTTGCCATTTTCTTTAGACTGTATTGTAGGCTTTTCAACAAATGTTGGTCCCTCGCCTTCGGGTTCTGGTTCCGCTTCAATATTTAAGTTTAGATTAGCATTGCTCTCGCCAAATTCGTTCTTGACATGACAGCGGTAAGAGCCACCATCCGCTGCAGTCGGATTTGATAAGAGCAGTATCAATTCGTAAACATCTTCACTTATGACTGATGATTTAATTTCAATTTTACTGCTAGCCTTAATAACGGTCGTGCCTCTGTACCACGTTACTTCAGCCGCCGGCTTAGCTTTACAAACGCATCGCATTGTAATGAGTGTGCCATCTTCGTTGGGAATGATTCGAGGTTTTTCTATAAATGATGGTGCAAAACCATTTTCATCATCCCCACCTAAAGAAGAAGATTAATAAATGACAAGGCCCCTTACAACTTAAAGAAATACCATGCAGCACGAAAGCCAGAGCATGACATGCGGTGCTACTGTATGCGTACTTATTCTATATTAATCTTAAACTACATCACGATAACCGCATATTACCTTGAAAGTTAAGAGCAATATTAGCATTGCTCTCCCCAAACACGTTAAAAGCGTTACATCTATAGTTCCCGCCGTCTTCTTTAGTTGGACTCAAAATTTCAAGAGTGAGATTAAATGTATCCTTTCCTATAGCTTTTCGAGACATTTTCATTTTAGCACCGTCCCTAATTTCTTTATCTCCGTGAAACCATGTAATATCTGGTACGGGATACGCTTCGAGTACGCACTCCATTATTAAAATATCCCCCTCTTGTCTAATTGTCGGTTTCTTAGGGAATCGCGGAGCTTTACCATCCGGGATTCTGTTTAAATAAAATTTTAAAATTTAAATTAAAAAATGGAGATTGTACCTAGACATGGCTGTTTGAAAATATGCTTACTTGGGTTTGTCCCCACCCTGAAAGTTTAAGTTTATTTTTGCAACGCCTTCACCGTGTTTGTTTTTAGCTACAGCCCTGTATTCTCCTTTATCGGTATTTTCTACCCCAATAATCTCCAATCGCGCCATATGATACAGAGATTGATCTTCATCTAGTGATATTTTATATCTACTGCTTTCTTTAATTAATTTCTTACCATGGTACCTGAAGTTATCCGTCAATGTAAGTGTATTAAGGACAGAAGTTCTATTAATTGTGTTTTAGGTGAATGTCCTTACCATGTAAGGGTTGGTTTCGGTTTGCCAACACATCTACATTCGAATGTAATTTTGGTACCATCTTCCGATTGCCTGATGACTGGTCTCTCCGTAAAAGTGGGTTTGATAAAGTCCTCAGGTACGGGCGCTTCATCGCCTAATTCGATGTGTAATAGATTATATATAGTATTTTCTCTACTTTTCAAATATTTGCAGACTTTTTGCATATTATATTCTATGAATATAATTTAAGATGTTTTCTTAGGACTCGTTTTCGTATTAATAAAAACTCAACCACGTTTTTATATAAAGTTAATCAAGGGAGAGAAGTAGGTAACATTCCCATTTAGATAGATATATATGTATATATATGGATTATTTGTTCAATTTGGAACATAACGGATCATACAATCAGTACGCATTACAGTTGCTAAGGATATTAATAAATAAAATAAGTTTGCATAGGCAGAAGCAAATTATAGAAACATTTAACACATTAATATACAAGAAAATACGAGGTTAGTAAAGCTGTCAGTTGGATAAGAGAAGATTATAAACATAGAAGAGATGGATAAAAATAAAGATGTTTTATACTTAAATAATGAAATTAGTATGTGGTCGTAAATACGTCACAATTCACTTAGAAAACATCTTAAAATGATAACTTAGAACAAGTTTATTTCATGTTCTTTTGAAATTAGTTGATGAATTAAGAAGCGTTGCTGCAAATTCTACGCTTAAAATAAATGACACTACACATTTATGAAATTAGAACCACACAAATACATGTAAGCGGAATATTCAAAAATAGATAATATATTTAAGTGTCTAATGTTTTGAAATTTTTGTTCAAATAATTGCAACATTACAAAAAATTTACTACAGAAAAATGAGCCAAAAAATATATACATGCGCTATTTCTATTTGTGTTTTATTTTATGTTTTCATTTATTTAACTGCCGTCATTTTTATAGATAAATATACCTATGGAGTTTTAAAGCAATTTAGTTGCTTTGGTTTATTTAAATATATTTAATGACATTAAGTGAGAGAAAATTATACTAACTGTCGAAGTTCAAACTGATAGTAGCGTTGCTTTCGCCGAGTTCATTTTTCGCCGTCACTCGATACTTGCCAGCATCTTCCACTGTTACATTGTTTATTTCCAACGAAGCGTAATAAGATTTGCCATCCTTACTTACTGTCAACTGTGATTAAAACACGACTCCGTTATTATTTGTGTTTATGATTAAAAGGATGATACAATCTATTGTGTTTGTTTAGCCCCATGAGTTATTTATAACGATTTAGTATAATAAATATCGGAATTAATTTGTTACTCCGTCCTAACCTAATTGCATTGAGGTCAAGGTCATTTTAATAGTCTCATAGTGATGTTATGAATCTTTGACGTTATTTATTATGACTGTAAATTCATCTCTCTAGGTGAAAACTAATAAAACTCAATAATGTTTTAGGATACAATTGTTCTTGATTAATACTATTTATTAGACCTTTTGAATTGATCTGAAGAATTTTAGTTTTTATTTATTCATTACAAAAAAATATGTTGATCATATGTTTAAATAGGATTCATTTTCAAACCAAATTGAAGTTATGTAAACAAGTAATTTCAATTTCTTGATATCTCTTTTGTTCCCTTGACTTCAAATTATTTCCAACGAAGTTTTAATCGCCTAACTCTCAATGTTCTGTTACGCAACACTGACCTCAATTTATATTTTACGGTAAATTCTGAACGCCCGAAATAAAATTTTACCTTTAATGTATATATGAATACTATTTATTATTTATACGTTAGTCTACATTTTTAATATATGACAATATTGTGAATATCTGGTGTCGTTGAGAAACGTTTACAGGGGCAGAATTTACTGTATCGATGGGAAGAGTATTAAAAATTTTAGCGGTTGGAAACTCACGAACTACATATTTGCATAAAATACTATATATTCTTTGATTTTAGTAAATTTTCCAATGTTTCAATTAGTTATTCAGCTAGTAGAGGTATAGTAAATTATAAAAATTCAAAAATATAAAAATTGGTTTAGCCGTTCCTGAGTTATAAATGTTCGAACACAACTGATTTGGTCATTAAATGCTTACTTTATGTCTCGGACTGTGTTTGACTTCCAATGTGTTGTGAAACCAAGCCACACTAGGTACAGGCTCGGCCTCGATGCGGCACTCGAAGATCAGTCTCTTGCCGTCATCTTCCTGTCTGATTGCAGGCTTACGCGCGAACGTGGGCGCTTTACCGTCTATTTGTCTGAAAGGTTGAAATATTTTTCAGTACAATGATTTACTCATAGCCAACATAGAAAACGGTATAAGTGAAATCTGTAATATGTGATTAATTTGTATAGATTTAAAAAATAATAATATAGTTAATACTTTACGTAAAATAAGAATATGTATGATAAATGGAAGAGGCGATACTTACTTTTGTCTATCTTCGTCAGCGGCTGAAAAAAATAAATCAGTTGAGAGGTCTTTTTATATAAGTTAACATAACATTGAGTTATGACTTATTGTTTTAAGAAATAATAT
>JAAAKD020000172.1:2572749-2583297 GCA_010014825.2 Danaus melanippus
ATGTCTAAATACTCTTAGAAAGTACATATGACTCGGAAAAATCACATTGGTACTTGCCGGGATTCGAACCCGCGCCCTCATGCATGAGAGGCGGGCCCTTTAACCACTAGGCCACCACTGATTTTTGACCATGTCAATCATAAAATAATTCAGATAATTATGGCATTAGAGGAAAATATCATTATAACATACAATGAATTTTACTCGATAGTAAAGTTTACATAGAAATATCTAAACATTTTCAAAATAACTAACTTTATAACGAAATTATAATGGGAATTAAGAAAAGGGTTTCACTAGGAAACACACTAGAACCAAATCTTTTTAAAGTTTATGACATTATATCAAACATTTATATGTTTTATTTACAAAGTCTTAAACATAATGTGACGTTTTCTCAATGATTTTATGATTTTTTTTATAGAAATTTAATAGATTTTTCATTTAATAGATTTGATACAGATTATTATATAAGGTTTGTGCAATGAGTTGCATTTAGTATCGTTTGCTGCTTATTGTATTTGTAAACAATAAAAGAAGTCTATTAAAAACGTATGTATTTATATAGGTTGTACATTGAATTGGTTTCACAATTCGGTACGTGTTCCAAGAAATGCTTTTTGTACAGGAATAGATTCATTATACTATAATCATAACACAAGTACAAAAGAACGCAATGGCGTGAGAAATACACTTCCATGACATTCGTTTTTGGTACACTGCCATCACATGTATAGGTTTTTTGTCATAATTTTTCGAATATATTTATATATATTTGTTCCAAAACAGTCTTTTCTTGGTATAAATTATTAAATTCATTAATTTCTACAAATGGCATTATCGCGTGACGTAATTCATCAAAACATATTTTTCTTATACCTTCATTTCTTATTATTTTATAAGGTATTTTCTGTGCAAAATATGTTTCGACTCTCCATATTAAATAAAAGCTATTTTAAAAGATTATTGCAATTGTCTATATAAAAACAACATGAGCATAGTTTCAGTTGAAACATCTCTTCAATCCTATTGCTTTATATAACTTGTATCATACTCGTATATTACTCATAGTTTTTTCAAGTGTATCGTCCTTGGAAGTACTCTGAGATGTTTAAATATGTCGATGACCACAATCATCTAGGTCGGTGTTACGACGAAGGTGATTTGTGAAGTCATACCTCGGTTGAAAACGACGATATTTATAAAAATGATGCATATTTTTTGTTGCCATAAAATTATCCTTTGTTACGTTCCCATATGTGATTTGAATGTTTATTTTTATAGTTGTTTAAACCATAATTTGTGTTTTAATCATTGAGATGACTCACAGATCACTTAGTATGTTTTCAATGAAACTGACACTGTTCTAAAAATTTATTAAACTATTGAAGTGTCACCGCTGTTCTTTTTATTATAGATACATTTTATACATAGGTAAGCATCAAGAACTGATGTGAAAATACAATCATAATGATTAATTCTTAAAAGAACAATATTTTTTTCCTCTTAGTGCTGCGACACGTCGCGCACCCGTTGCTGCTCCACCACCCTTGATGGAGGGTGAAGCCCTAGCCTCACGTCTGCTTGAACTACAGCCGCAAGGAGCAAAATTCCTCGCGTGAGTAGCTTTTCATACGCCGTTGATAATATGCTTAGTAAAAGTACAGTTCTCTTACCGACAAATACAATCACGTGGCGTAGTTATTACAATGATGCGTGTTTGTGACGTGTCCGTAGGGAGACATTTTTTCTGACTGCTTGGCATATAAATATTAAAATTAGTTCGATAATGGGTATATAAACTGTATTAGTGTATTTGGTGACTTGACAAGTTCTTGCAACAATATTGTTTTAAGATAAGGCTTATTGCAGAACAATTAGTAGAATTTATATTCATATTTAATAGTTATTTTTAATACAATAACTATAATACTCTAGGCCCGTTATCATCGAAGTACCAATCTTCACCGCGTCCTGTCCCGAGAGGGAGATCGTCATTCTGAGATCCGACACCGGCGAGACCTGGCAGGACCACTACTTACACAATAACGACAATCAAATGATTCAGGTAGTTTTTGATATATAAATATGACTTGTAATGTCCACCAAAATAAATACTAAGTTTATTTCTACAAGTCCGTTGAATTTTAAAGTTACACAAATTAATAACTAAAATGTTATTCTACCTTTTATAATAATTTTAACTTACAAATCTAATCGAATCAAGAATACAATTTTAATTTCAAATACGAAATATAAATAGATAAAAATGTATAACTGCCCTTACACCACATCAGCAACTAACCCAACTAACCTAACAGGAGGCGCTAACACGTGAGAAGCAAGAACACGGTCCGGGCGGAGAGAGACTCGGAGAGAACGGAGAGAGAGTTACAAGGATCATAACGTGCGACTTCCCGCACTACCTGGCTGTTGTGTCACGTGTGAGGCAGGAGGTGCACGTCATAGGTCCCGAGGGTGGGACTGTGTCATCAGCTCATATACCACAAGTCCAAGCCTTGTTCCCGCCGTCGGCTCTCACGAAGAGGATCCGGGTGGGGCTCCAAGCTCACGGCGCGGACAAGGGGCTCTGCTCACGGCTCCTGCCTCGCCACGCGGCCGTGTCCCCCGTGCTAACTGTGGAGCCTAGGAGAAGGAAGTTCCATCGTACGATAACACTAACAGCGCCACTACCGCAGCCGCACGACCATAAGGTATGTTATTCCAACTGACAGAAATATTACAACTATTACAGTACTGCTTATTGGCAATTTTATGGGACTTGATATAAACATCTGACGTCACTGATAAAAACACGAAGATTCTCCTAGTATGACACACTTATATAAGATCCGATACATTATACTTGCCTGTCTTATAATAATACAATATCTATTACCACGAATAAGTATAAAAATTTATTAAAGTCATTCGAGCTATAAAACTTTAATGTTTTTTAACTATGTTTAGTACTTTATTCGGATACATACAAACATACATTCATTATAAAATACTGTCGCCATATTTCAGCTGAACAGTCACGACAAACAGTCAACGGCAAACCTTCGTCTGTTATGTTCAATAATGGGCGGTCAAGCGCGAGCGGTGTGGGAGGACGTGACCGGGTCCACTCCGCTTACCATCACCGACGACTGCGCCTCCTTCACCACCACGGTGTCAGCCAGGTGATGAAATTATACATCATACATATGAGAGATGTCAGTCGCGAGTGATTCTTTTCATTCCTGTCATTGACAAGGCCTTAAATTGAAAATTTAGTTTACTTTTTTTTGTTTAGGCGAAATCCTATAAATATTATTACGGAACCCTTAGATTCTGCGGAACACAGTCTGATAGTCCCCGTACTACGGAACCATTCAACTTGATTATTTCTGTATATAGTGAAGTTAAAAATAAAATTAACTTACGAACTCTACCTATAATAAATCTTTGGAGTTTTCTGAGCAATAATAATAATAACATGTTTTTTTTTTCAGATTCTGGTTGATGAACTGTCAGAACGTGAGTGACGCTACCAAACTAGCAACGGAACTATACAGGTATTAGATATAAACAAAAATACACCATGTATGTATGTATATATGAGATGAACGAAATAAATTACTCTAAAAAACCTCATAATTGTATATATATTTGTATGTATATTTTAACTTTTATTGCTACCGTATTCACGATTTTCTGTTTTGCCTAAAGGTTGACTGGTAGAGAATGCCTTCAGGCATTAAGTCCGCCTTTTGTGTCTACGTTATTGTAGTTAGACAATAAAGTTTTAAATAAATAAATAAATAATTAAACCTCAAAAAAAATTCTGTTAAATGGTTATATACAAGTCTTAAATATCTTACAAATATGTATAATATTTTTTTCAGAGAGATGTTACTGGTTCCTTTCGAGATACGTATAGTGGTCCTTGGTAAACGTCTGGACTCGCTGGAAGGTCGCCTGCTGGTGCTGTACATCACGGACAGATACGCCTACGACACGCTGCTGCATCAGGTATTGACACACACATATATATATATACATATAATAAATTGAATAATAAATTTACTTGTGTATTGATTTTGTTAGTCTGTGGTCCGGGAAAGATCATAGAGTATCTCATTTATATAGTACATATTTCCTAGGAATAATATACAATGACGGATTACATACATTTCCGGTAACATATACACACAAATATATTCCACAGGAGCATTACACTGAGGTGGCTCATTCCACGTCCGTCCGTCTGTTGGACGGCCGTCCTGTGTATCTGGAGTTCTCTGGTAACCTGGTTCCCGTCACCAAGTCTGGGACTCAACCAACTCTGGTCTTCGAGGTAACAACTGAACTGATTTTGATAAAATTTTAGAATAACGCAGTTTAGACATCCGTGTAACGGATAGGCTTTAATATATCCTAGAACTAAGCCCTCTTCTTGACAGATAGTCACAAAAGTGAATATCTAATTCTCAAGCCAGTATTAAAACCAACTCTGTATACTTAATGTAAAAGTCTTTCAATACAATTCTTTCTATAATATATTGTTTACATATTAAGTATATGTAAACATTGTATTGTGTTATTTAAATATATTCGTTTATTGACTTCAGGCCTTCAAAGACAACCGTGTTGAGTTTCCTGTGAGGGTGAAGCATCACGAGGAGAGTCCATCGGGAAGGATTTATTTCATGAATGAACCGAAGGTATGTTAGTAATTCATTATATACAATATTATAAAACTTCTCTATATATACACAATATTACATAGGATGTTCAAATTTAATATGTTATCGATTTTATTCAATCAGTTATATTTTTTGAACACCCTGTAAATAGCCGAGATGGATTTCAAATTATATTTCAAACAAATAAATTGTTGACAATGGTCAAATCAATAATAGTCTCATCATTACATACATATAATATTATTACATAATTATTGTACAGGTCGCTAAAGGCGAGCCGTCCGCCAGTCCTACCTGTGTGCTTGATGTGTCGCTTCCTGAACGCGTTGCTCCCCGACCAGCCAAGAGTCATTTGGACTGTCTCAACTTGGATCAAAGCGGTGAGCTCTTAGATTATTACTTATATCCATTTGACAGCTAACTCAAGACTGCATATAATACCGGATCTAGCTCTTAGACTATATCATTGTTAAAATATCTTTTTATCAAACAAAAAAGGGTGATTACACACTGGAATTTTGCCATCAGTAATCTGTACGTTTCTTGGTCCATACGACAATAAAGTACGTTCTTAGACTACATGAATATATACATGCTAAATACAAACATTTTCAATTATAAGTTACTTTACTACAGATGAAAGCGAAAGTTTTGATGATTATATAATTAATTGTTATATTATGATTTTATCTCTTAGGTTTCGACGCACTGAAGGATGAGTTGAGTTTCAACTGGGAACACAACCACAGTGTCGGACCGCCCACAGTGCCCATAGACCACGCTACCACACAACTCAATGGCCACGTACGTTATTCATACAAATAATCATATACGAACGGAATTTATACATTTTATTACTATTAGTCCTACACGATTATTAAATATAATTCTTAATTAAAGTTATACTAATTCCGTTCGTATATTTGATAATTTTTGTTAATTATTTAGCCAATTATAGTGTAGCAAGTCTAAACCATGTTATAAACTTGTATTAACATCGTCACTACTTCTCACGGTCCACTACATTTCCATCACACTGCTATGATATCATTAAGTAGCTCAAATTTCATTTCGCCAGGATAAATCAGTAGCTAACGGTGACGTGAAGTACGAGGCCAAAGAGGATGACAGAAAAGATATGCCACGTAGTAAGTAAAAAACGATTTAAACCTTCCACATATTATTCACAAAATTCACTGAATTTTTTTTTATTATACACTGTAGAGAAAAGAAAATTGAGACATCTATTAATATCATTATATAATAAAATAATTAAAATTTATTAAGAAATTGTCTTTAAATGAAATGTTAGAAGGTATTTATCTATATTTCGTTGCTCAGAGACTTCGTCTTCGACGGTTGTAGTGTAAGTACATAGTATATGTAGAGTAAATCATTGCTTAATTTCAGTCAATGGTGACGCCACGCATGATTCAAATAAAGCTAAAGCAACATTTGATTCCGATGAAGACAAAACACCGATGAACACCCTGGAAAAGGGTAAAAAGAAAGCTGAGGGCGGTTCATTTTTGGGCGGTCTAGCTGATAAGGTCAAAAACGTATTCAGTCACAGCGAAGACAAAGAGGAAAGTAAAGAATCGTCTCCCAAACCTCAACCGAAACCGAGAGAATCTAAAGAGAAGTCTCCACCCAAACCAGCGCCAAGGATTATTAACGAAGATTTGTTAGAAAAGGTCGAAGATATGTTCAAAGACGTCCGCACGAAACCACATCTCAAGGACGAAGATGAAGTTAACAGTCAAGTTTATTCAACAAAACTTATAGTAGACGAAGGAAATCCTGATGAAGTTCGTCTGAAAACTGAAGAAGTGTACCATCAGTATGAAAACATGCAGCCCGTAGATACACCCCTATATTCGAGAAAGAGCGATCCTTTCCAATTCTTTACCGGTTGTTGTGAAGATAAATATAAGAAAGGTGAAAAACACCGTCACGATGAAACATCGACCTTAGCTGATAGAATCGAACAAGTGAAATTTTCGACAAATGAACAGATCCAAGAAATCGAAGATAAGTATCAGAAGGATTTACAAAAGGATCTCAAAGAAGCGGAAAGAAAGAAGGATAATATGAAACAAGAACTCGGCGAAATTAAGGAGGAGATTATTGTAAAATCCGAGAACATTAAAAACAATTTGATTGATAAAGAGGATAAATTGAAAGCAGGTTTCGAAGAGAAAGTTCAGGAAGTCAGTGATGTTGTTAACAATAAGAAGAATGAACTGACAGAATCAGGAGAAAAGATTCAATCTGATATCGGAGCTAAGGTCGTTGACATGCAAACTAAAGTTTCTTCGACTTTAGACAATGCGAATGATGATATAAATAATTTATTTGACACTGTTGATAACACTAAACAAAATATAAATAATAAATTTGTTGCACTCGATCTCGCTGCTATGGAAAGAGCTGAAGAAATGAAGCTTAGAGGTCACAATAAATTATCTCAAATGGGAAAAACGTTTGAAAATGCAGCCGACGATATCAGTCATAATACAGTGGAAAGTATCAATGAAGCGTCAAATAAAATAAATAATGTAAAAAGTGAGATTGAAAACAACGCTGAAAATTTAAAAGATAAAGCAAATGAAAAGGTCAATAATGTAAAGGTAAACATCAATGATAAAGCAAGTGCCATTAAAGCCGAAGCCGAAGAAATTATAGATGAAGTGGAAGAGAAAAGCAAAAAAGCTGTTGCTGAAGTAAAATCTAAGAGTAAAGATAAAAAGAATGCAGCAAAAAAGAAAGCAAAGAAGGGGAAAAACTTCTTTACCGGGCTTGTCCATAATATTTTCGGAGAAAAGGAAAAAATTGAGGATGAAGTTAAGAGTAAAATAGCTGAAGGCAAGGAATCGGCGAGCAAATTATCAGAACAGGCATCGGCAGCTAAAGAAAAATTAGAAGAAAACATTGCTAAAGAAGAAGATAAATTAAAACAAAATACAGAACAAATTATACAAAGTACAGAGAATACGGCTAAAGATGTTGTTAAAAACGTAAAAGATGCCAAGGATGACTTATTGGAAAGTGCACAAAAAGAAGCAGCACAAGCTGTCAATGGCTTAAACGAGAAAAAAGAGGAAGTATTACAAAACGTAGAAAGTAAAGCTAACGAAATATCCACAAGTATACAAGATAAAAAAGATGAGCTATTGCTGAATGCACAAGAAAAGAAAAGTGAAATCTTACAAAATGTACAGGACAGTACTGAACTGGCAGTTACAAACATCGAGGCAAAGAAAGATGAACTAGTACACAAAAAAGATGAATTAATACAAAGTGCAGAAGATAAAAAGGAACAACTATTGCAGAGTTCTCAAGAAATAGGTGAAGAAATATTCGCAACCATGGAATCAAAAAAGAATGAAGTGGTACAAAAGAAAGATGAACTATTACAGAGTGCAGAAGACAAGAAACAAGGTATATTGGAAAAGACAAACAAAGAAACTGAAAAAATAATGGCAGCTGTTAACGAAAAGAAGAATGAAGTGTTAAATACCATCGAGGATAAAAGTTCGGAGGCTGTTCAAAATGCCCAAGCAAAAAAAGATGAAATTATATCCGGAATAAGCGATAATATTGATAAAGCTAAACAAACAGTCGACGAAACTAAAGACAATCTTACATCTGGAATAGCTGCCAAAAAAGATGAAATGATAAATTTAAAGAACACAATGCAAGATGACGTCGAAAACAGACTTAATCAAATTAGACAAGAAGCTGAAGAAACTACTGAAGAAATTAAAAGAACCGCCGAAGAAACTCTGAACGCTGCTGCAGAAAAGAAAATTGAGTTAAAGAGCAACATTACTTCGAAATTCAATGAGGTTAAAGATGTTGGAGAAGATGAATTAGAAAGATTACGGGGCTCAGCAAAAGATAAAGCAGAGAAAGTACAGAAATCAGCGAAAGTAACCTTCGGACACGTCGAAGATTCAGCCTCCAGTGCCTTCGACAAAATCGAAAGTGCCGCGATGGACAGAGTTAGTGACGTTAAAGACATGTATGACGACCTTCACAGTTCAACTCGAGATACATTCGCGGATCTCAAGGACGACGCTCAAGGATACGAAAACTCAGCCCAGGACACGCTGCACAGCTTTCAGAGTTCGGCCGGGAATACTTTTGACAGTTTGGACGAATCAGCTAAGGAGTTCATCGGCGATGTACAGAGCACCGCTTCAAGAAGCGAAGAAAGCGCTGACCAGCTGTTCGGTAATGTCAAGGACAGCTTCGAAGGATTCCAAATAGCGGCTGGCGATAAGCTGGAAGATGTAAAGGTTTCTACAAAACAACATTTCGAGGAGGGTCAAGATAATTTGGGTAAAGCTAAAGATGAAGTTGTACAAGGTTTGAAGGAGTCTGAACAAGTTGTGACTGATACATTAACTAACGAAGCTGACAAATTCACGAGCAGCCTCAATGATTTAGGGAACTCCGTTTTTGGGATGTCGGGTAAAGGTAAGGGTCATTTTACATAAAACATTCATAACAGCCCATGAGAGCATTTGATATATTATTTGTACCACCTGGTGCTAACATTATTTCCTGCTTCTATATTATAAGGATTTAATTTACTCAATTTCCTCATATAATTGTTTGTGTAATATTATTTTACTGTTGTTTTCAGGATTCATGAAGGATTCCAGTACGAAGCTGCTCGAATCGGAGAAATCACAATCGTCGCCACACAAAAAGAGTTCAGGGTAAGTGAGATATAAAATGTTCGTAGAAAATACATATGTAAATAACAATACACTACATCTAGCACGGGACGAGTACTAATTCACCGACTACCCTCAAAAACTTTTTCTATCCCCACTATTATTATTTGTTCCTTTTTGACTGTGTAATATTTTATCCATATGATGAACAAATGAAAAACTTCTTTTGAGATATAAATTTAAAATATTTATATTTAAAAATCGTAGTAAAATATTTCACAGTATATAAACATACACTGCATCTAACTTCACTCGCACCATTACAGAATACCGAAGCTTAAGAGGAAGAAATAAACGAACGAGTCCATCGACCGAACGGTACATAATGTTAAATGTTACTATTTATTTTATATTGCTATTGTTTCATTTTGTTTACGTTCGATGACAATTGATTGATATACAAATATTGTTACGTCATAGGGCCGTGTCCAGTGAAACAATTGTAACGTAGTAAACGTGTAGTTAACGCCTCGTTGGATGTCTAATGTCTATTTAGGAATTGGATAAGAGATTATTAATAATGTTTAAACGAAGAATCAATGGGAGCCTTTATTAATGTTTTGCACAAACAAAGTCTCAATTTATAAAATTCATGTTCGAATAGAAAGGAATGTCTTATTGTAGAGATAAATTGCGACTCCCATTGCTAAGTACAAATGAGTGCAGTCACTTTATTGAGATATAAAAAACTTTATATATATAAAGTTGCGATTTCAAAGAAATCTATCGACTTGTAGGCTATAATCGTGTTAGTGCGAGATAATTTAATGTTTTTTTTTTATTAATTTATACAGATTTATAAAAGTTGAATCATGTCTTAAATCTTGCCTGTAACTCTCAAATGTTAATCATATTTGTTGTAATCGAATCATTTATAGCTATATCTTTAATATATTAAAGTTTTTCTGTAATTTTATATTTTATATTGTAATGTCTAAACTTGTGTGTTTTGAATAATGAATCCTGACGGCTCGCACGCACAGGTTAGACGTTTGAATATGAAACAATTAATTTGCATTTCTGTAATATTTTCTTTAATATATGTATAGACGCCATCAGTGTTTTGTGTTGCATAATTTATTGTATTTTTAAATGTGTTTTATTTACAAAGT
>JAAAKD020000172.1:2784180-2794654 GCA_010014825.2 Danaus melanippus
TCGTTCTGAAGTCGAATTAGAAATTAATGCATTCAAGAGATTTTTAACTTAATTCATTAAAGATTACTAGATTTGGGTAATGAGTACATAAATGTTACTATATAGAACATTCTTTTCTATCAGATACTTTTCTGAGTTATCTGCGGAGGGAGGCAATAGAGGTTATGGAAGATTTGAGGCACACTTTATATGAAAACGGCATGTCGTTTGTCCTTGACAAGTAAATTTTAATGATATAAAAGAAAAAGAGTTTTTAATAATATTCCTCTTATGAACTGGTTAAAACCATTGCCTTAAAATATAGATAATACAGTAATCGTTTACAATATTACTAGTCGTTGATTAGTCTATGAATACTGTTAATATGTTTATTGTATTTTTTTATCTTTTTGTCCTAAACTAACATTAGACATATAAGATCCTACTTGTATAATATTCAGCCGAATACAAAATTCTAAACACAGTCTTTTAAAAACATTATTATTATATATTTAGATTTATATCACAAAACTTAGCTCAAAATCAAATTTTATTTATTTATTTATTGGGAAACAAACAGCATATACACATCATAATAGTTTTCACATATTAAAAATAATTACATAAGCCAACAAAGTTTCCACTTTTGCACAGTTTCATGGAGTACATAAAAAAAATACTTATAATTATCAGAATTTAAACATTTTACACTTCAAAGTGAATTTAAGTATAAGAAAGAAAAACAAACATCTTAAATGTAATAACTATATGAGCTTTTTCAAAAAACGAGAATACTTTAAAAAACTGTAATTAAAAACATCAATATAGTTAAACAATGTGTTATAGTTAGTACAGGCGCTTACGAGAAAACGATTTTTAGCATAATTTCTTAACATAATGGGACAGAGAAGACATATTCACATAGTATGGAAGAATTAGAACACTTAAAAGATATGTTTTTTAATAAATATGTTGAGTCTATAAGATTATTTATGATTTTATATAGGAAAAGTTGATCCCTATATACAATACGGTTATTAAGTGACATAATGTTTAAACTTTTGACAGAGTTTTCTCCAAATTTGTATGTCATTCTTTTAAGAAACTTGTTCTGGACGCTTTCTATTGCCAAAATATACTTAGAATATTGCGGATTCCAAACAGTGGAAGCATATTCCAAATGAGATCTAACATAAGAGTTATATAAGATATTGTAAGTGTGTATATTCTTGAAATCGCTTCCTTGACGAAATATGAATCCCATTATACTGTAAGTTTTGGCTGTTATTTTATTTATATGTTGATCGAATATTAAATCGGCGTCAAGAACTCCCAGGAACTCTCACCTCGGTCACTCTTTTCACTACTTTATCATAAATCATGTAGTCAAATAATATTGGATTTATTTTTCTACCAAATGTAATTACATACATAGCACTTTCCAATAAACTTTGAAACAGATTTGTTGAAACGATAGTGCAGAAAGTTGTTAAGGCTTATATATAAGACGTATTGTTCTAGTCACGATTTAGTCATGATGGAACTTGGTTTCCACGAGGCATGAGACGTACACTATACATAGAATGTAGGTATTCATTGTTATGCACTCGGAGGTATTTTCAGTCATTAGATAAAACAAGTAAAGAAATATATTAAATATATTTTAGTGGGAAGTATCCTGATAAAAAAATTACGTTACTTTGATTTATTGAACTGTGGTATATAGCTATTTAATTGAAACTAATATTTTCGGATTACTACGCGTAGTTTATTATTTTTGAAAACTACATAGTCCCGACATTTCGGGATTTTACAGCAACCGTGGTCACTCGCAGACGAGATGTGATGTGAGGCAATGTATTGAATGCATAGATTAAGATTTATACTTTGAATGTAAATGTTTCTGGAATAAGGAGAAACGTTCATAAAGCAACATAGTACACACAAAGTATGTATGTTAAAAGTTACTATAAACAATATCGCAAATAATATCGATAGACAAGTATTGTCGAGGAAAATGTAAAATGAAATAATAATTACCCTAATATTTAGACTTTACATAATTGCTTAATTATAACCACTTTGTGTGTAGTGATTTTATTTTGACTAATCTATACTAATATTATAAAGCTGAGGAGCTTGTTTGTTTGTTTGTTTAAAAGCGCTAATCTTAGGAACTACAATGTATCGAGGAAGGCTTTAGGCTTTACGAGTATAACATGACGCTGTGACAAATAGGTGCGAAGAAACAATGGAAAATGCGGAAAAACTAGGAAAATTATTCATCTTTGAGGGCTTCCGTTGCTTGCGCTGAGAAAACGGTTTAAGATACCAAAAAAATATGTATGAAAGAATTATAAAGTATTAATTATTATGAAAGAATTGATCTAAAAAAATGTCCGCAACTGTATTTGTCTATCTTTTAAGATTCTCCTCTCACTCCATGGCTTTGTACGTTCTGGGGTTCGCCTAACCTTCTTCTCACTGCTGATCTTTATTACTCGCTTGTTACTTACTCTCGCTCTATTTCTACGTGCTTCATACTACCGTTTTTTTTTTGTCTAATCGGCTTTGGTGGGAGCGGAAGGGATGTGTGAGACTCGGCCAGGGCTGGCCCCTACTCACTAAAACCACTGCGAAAGCCCTCGGCCGCTATGTCGGTGTACCCCGGATCTGTCAGCAACAGGGCACACCAGCGACTGGCCGGTCCTGGCAAAACCGGGATTACTCCCTCGGAGAAAGGGCAATCCCGGCAATTAGGATCGCCCCGACGACGCCGAGCTTTCACAGAAGCCGGGTTACCATCCCGACCCCAGCCCGGAGAGCAGGGGTGCTATTGGAGGCGTTGGAATTGCCTCCGTCGCACCCCCGTCCGTCGTCTGCGGAGGGAGGGTGCATCTGCCGCATCCTCCCTTGCCCGTTCAGATGCCTCCTTCTTGAACATGATCGTCTCACAGAAGGACGACACCGCCAGCAAAGACCTGACACTCTCGAGCATCTTCTCCGCGACAAGTCCACTCCGCCGAGAACCGCCACAAGGTCTTGGCGCTGCGCAGCCCATTTCGGGCACACCTCGAGGGTGCGGTGGGCCGAGTCCACCACAGCGCCGCACTCATGGCAGCCTACTCCCGGCATTCTCTTGGCCGTCCGACACAAGTAGTCACCAAAGCACCCGTGCCCGGTAAAAACCTGCGTCAGACGGTAAGTGAGGGGTTTGCGTTTCCGCCTCATCCAACGCTCTAGGACCGGACGAAGCGCTGCCGTTGTACGTTTACCGTACGGCTGCTCCGCCTGCCGTCCTCATGACATGACCTTCGTCCCCAACTCCCTGAAATGGGGCACGAAGGTCCACCCTCCGTCAAGGATGAGCCCCAAATATTTCAGCGTGGGACTCACCCTGACCCTCCCTCCTCCTACGAGGAGGTTGGCAGACGGAGGGTGTCCTTTCCTCCCAGTCCCGCGGAAGAGGAAGGCTTCGGTCTTGTCTATTTTGACCCGAAGACCCAACCTCTCTATTCCCCCTCAGAACAGCCGGCTGGAGCACCTCTGTGATGGGGGCCGACTGGGCGCAGAGTTTCTTCCGCGCCCACTTATACGGTCGGCCCCAAGGGTCTCGATCGAGCCCCTCCCCCAGCTCCAGCCAGGCTGCCTCCTTGGCCCGGCAGATGGCCTGCTGCAGGATCAACTTCTTCGCCACGTAGATCCTGTACAGCCGGCCATCTCGCTCGTCGTCCTGGGGGCGACGTCGCCTGCTGCGGATGTATGCCCTCCTGGCCCCGCTACAGGCGACCCTGAGGTCGGAAATATTTTCCGACCACCAGTACACCGCTCCCCGCGGATGGGGACGTCCTACTGGGGGCATCGCCACTCTGCAGACGTTTTGGAGAACGTCTCCAAAGCGACTAGCCCCCTCATTCACCCCCAACTCCGCAGTCTCCGGGAGACTCCAGCGGCCGACAACGGCTTCTTCCTCAGCCAGTTCCCGGTTGAGCTTCTCTCCCGGGGCGACGAGGAATTCGACACTCGACTACGGCGACCGGCAGGAGTGGAACTGGACTGGTCTGGACTGTCCCTGTGTTGAGAAGGGACAGACCGGCAGTCAGCGCCCAAGCCTCCAGCTCCCTACCTTTCGGTATTTTGCGGGGGTTTCCCCACGCCGTGGACTTGGCGTTGAGGTCCCCCATCACAAACACCTGGAAAGGCGCTAACTGCCCTACCACCGGCCCGAGAGAGTCGAGAAATCTCTCGAAGGCCGGCAGGTCGCGGTTCGCGGAGAAATATACCCCGAATATGGCAATCTTCCTCCGAACCGCCGCCGCATATCCGTGGCCCCTCCCTCTGACTGCGAGGGGGGGCACGTCCGTGTCTCCCGCCCAATGAGCTTGGGCAGGGACATAGTACGGCTCCGATATGACCGCCACGTCCACGACCCACTCCACCAAGGACTGCAGGAAGAGATTCTGAGCCCCGGCGCAGTGGTTGCCGTTGGCCTGCAGGAACCTGAGATGTCCGGCCATTATTCGGAGATCTCAGCTCCTGACGCCTGCCATGAAACCCCCGCCCTTTTTGACTGGGCCGGGAGTTTTTCAAGGGTGGATGGGGGACGGCACGAATGGCCCCCCATCACGTGATCCCCCGGCTTGCTCGCGTCCGCGCACACAGCACAGCACGGTGACGCGGAGCACTGGGCGGATCTGTGGCCCTCTTTGCCGCAGCGGTAGCACAAGCCCACAAATATTGCCCAGCTGCAGCAGTTTTTTGGCCGCCACAGCTGGCACCTCAAGCAGGGCAGAACCTGTGCCTCGAAGCCCAGGTCGCCCTGCGGGATCGCGGCTACTAGTCGGTCCGCGGTCTTCGCGTCGTTGAGGCCCGTGACTCTCAGGTCCGTGAACTTCACGGGCCTCGACACCTCTGCCTCCCCTGCCAGTACGGATTTCAGCATCGCGGCCAAGGCGTATGCCTTGTCCGCACTGGTGGAGTCGGGCACCTCGATGATGCGGGCCCCTGTTGCCGTTGCCCTGATCTTTAGGGGCCCAATGCCCAGCTCCTTCCTGTCCACCTCCCTCTCGGCCTTGAGGAGGACCGACAAGTAGGACGCCCCTTTTGCCGCTGCCTCAGGCCGTAATGATTAAGGGAGCGCGGGAGCGCTACTTTCTTGGGGCCCTCCTTTGGACCCGCCTTCTTCTGTTTAGGCGCCGGTGTCTTGGGAATCTCCTTCTTCTTTGGGGCCTTGCGGCGGACCTCCTCCGTCTAACCCGCCGTGCTGGCCCCGGCCCCGGCTGTTACCGCTTCGGTCCTTCCACCGGCGGTGGTTGGGCCGAATGCGGTCCAGGCTTTCTCCTTCCCACCCTTGGACCTTTTAGCCTTCCGTTTGGAAGGCGCAGGGAGGGAAGGGAAGTCCTCCTCGGACAAAACTTCCGGCGCCGGTGGCGCCTGTGAGGGGGCAGCTGGCTTGGCCCCTTTTTGGAGGTCCACCTGTCTGATGGCCTCTTGGCTGGCTTGCCAACCAACCTGGCGATGTTGGACTCCAGCGCTTGCATCTGGTCCCGGCCGATCTGTCCCTCGGACGCCGCCTTTGCCGCCTCCGCCCTCTCCCTCCGCATCTCTTCAAACTGGAGACGGTGAGCACGCACCTCCTCCTTGAGACCCGCGTTCTCTCTCTGGAGTCGACCAATATCGGTTCTGAGACGGCGGGTCTCTTCTGCCTCCATACGCGTGACTAGCGCGTCAAGAGCCTCCCTCAGGAAGGCAGGGGCCTTCATTACTTTTGAAGAGTACCCCCCCTTCATGTTGGTACTCTTCCCGACGAGTTCTCGAATGAGGCTGAGGCCTCCGCCCTCATCGTCCCCAGCTCCAGCGGGACCCCCCCCAACTTTCGTCCTCCCTCCGTCCCTCTCTTTCGCCAGCTTCCTCTCCATACAGGAGTCGAAGCTGGCCTCCGACTCCTCCTCTTCCCTCTCCCGTAAAAATTTCCGGGCCCTGGTCAAGGCGCGACCGCAACCTCGCCTGCCCACCGGGTTCGGCACCCGAAAGCCCCTGCCCCCACTTTCGGTGTCGGAGCCCGACATCTCCGAAAAGAGACGCTTAGACCCCAACTCCGAACCTGGCCGCGAAGACATCGAGTCGTCCGCACCAACACACCCCTCAAACGACTTCCCCGAATCTCCCCCCCGAGCAAACCCCCCCCCCCTTCCATCATACTCCCTATCTCTCATGATCAAATCCCCCCCAAAATACACCTAACCACAATGACAACAGCGAAAACGGCGAAAAACCAGTTAGACTCAACCTCGAGATCATGAATTCTGGTACCTGACAACAAGTACAATTTAATACTTTTTTCAAATTGTCAAAAACGACAGTGTTCTGTATTTCTCATACTACGCTTACTTTAAACCTATTTAATCTATTGATAATAGAATGGATCAAGGAGATGCGGTCCATAACCCACAGGAGTTTCTTAATTGAATTAAACTTAAGTGGCCTTCCCCCATATTCTCTCAAGTTAAAAATTTTGCTTTGAAATCTTAAACCACCATGTGCTGAACTGAGTTGTCAAACAGTGCTTATACTTTGCATTCTAATGACTCCATATAAATTACCTTTTAATTTTAAAAGTATTCAATTTCCCTTAAATTATCTTTCGGTGTTAAATCAAAGGGGGAAAACATTTAAGCACGTATAGGAATCGATTTAAGTTAAGACTGCTTTTTGGACGGCCAACTATATGTCGCGTTTCAAAATCGGTTTACGGATAAAACCAGTATGTTCTTCTGCCACAAGAAAATAAAACTAAAAATATGATTAACGCAGACATACTTTAAAATAATTATATTGTTTCAAAAACTAAATTATCTAAAATAATAACAGAAATTGACGCGGACAAATGGGTAACAGCTTTAAAGCTAAGGAGGTTATTTTCAAAAATAAATATGATGCCCAAAACAACTATTTCACGCGAACTCTAATAGATATTAAATTATAAATAAAATTATGAAATAAATTTAGTAGCTAATCTAAGCAATATTGAAAACCATCCAATATAATCACACTTTAAATTGAATAAATTTAATACGGTGTTTAGGATCAGGTTTATAAATAATAGATAAAAAGAAATATTTATTTTATCATCTATTACAATATATAAAAACACAGAAAAATAATTACCCTGATAAATGTTTCCATAATTTAAAACTTACACAATAGTCATGAGAAGATAATATTCATACAGATGTTATTCATTCATTTACAATTTAGATTTAATGTTGCCCTCGTGTGAGACTGGTATGACAGTGTCCCGGCGTACGACAGGTTTTCTCGGAGCACTGATAACAAGTATTCCCTCAGAGGACATTCTAGATTGTACCGCCTCGATTCGACAATCATCGGGTATCGCGTATCGTCTCACAAAATGTCGAGATATAAAACCTTCTTCGTCCTGTTTCTCGTCGTGTTTGCCTTCAATAACTATAAAACCATCTTGTATTTTAACACTTATCTCCTCAGGCGTAAAACTTTTTAAATGCAACCTAATTTCATACTTATCTTTCTCAGTATTAACTGTTGTTTCGTTTCTCCAAGGAAAGTTCTCCAACCAATCGATCGAACGTAGAACAATTTCGTCTCCAAAAATTGGTTTAGTACTTGCCCATAGTGCCATGTTAAGTTAGTGTTCTAGAATGTTCAGCTTTCAAGGTAAATAAACAAAACAAATCGTGCAAACGTTGTACTCTAGTATTGAGCTCAGCTGATGTAAGAACGTATGTTAAGGGAATGAGTGAATGAATGTAACTTGCGCATAATATAGATATTACACTATGACCTTCCTTATCACTGACATTTTGCAGTTTTAAGAATAAACTGGCAACTTTGTTATTTACAAATTATTTACACTTTATAGTTTATTGTAAAATAATTCAACACTTATTATTGTTAACGTCACGACTCACGTCTTATTGCGACTTTAAATGTCAACCTTCTAGAATACTCTTATACTCTATCATTATGAGTAATTATTACGATTGTAATGTTTTGTGGTATAATATTTATTTATTACATTTATTTTTTATATCACTATAAATATAAATATAATAAATTGAAGCTATCTTAAACGAAAAAATGTTGGGCTTAGATTTATCAAATAACACTGTGTTGTAGCACTTCATGTTCTATTTCATCTTATAAGTTATAAATAATACTGAACAAACATTGCTTTAGCAAATATTTGGTAAATCATGGAATGTTTTATTGTGTGAATAATAATAAAGATAAGTGAATATGCACGAAAATATAATGCCCAGCTGTTATATTAAAAATAATTTATTCTTATCCGAAAGTTTGCATGATAAAGAAACAATAAAAAATATCATTTGTTAATATTTCTGCCACCACTTGTATATTAGAATATTTAAAATTTTACCCTTAATTATTCACCAATAAATCATGTCAGAAAAAGTTGTTGTAGTAACTGGAGCTAATAAAGGACTTGGATTTTCCTTAGTCAAGAAACTATGTGAAAGTTTTGAAGGTACAGTTTATTTAACATCCAGAGATGAGAAAAGAGGTTATGAAGCTTGTGAACAATTAACGAAATTGGATTTAAAACCACAGTATCATCAACTAGACATAAGTGACAATGATAGCATTAAAAAATTCTGTTCTTTTATTCGTTCTAATCATAAAAGTATTGATTTATTGATCAACAACGCTGGTATATTGTTTCTTAAGGATTGTCAGGAATCTAATATCTACCAAGCTGAGCAAACATTGTATGTAAACTTTTTCGCACTTGTTAATTTTACTGAAGCAGTTTTACCGCTGATGAGTGATCACGGCACAATACTGAATATCTCGAGTTCATCAGGACACCTATCCAGATTACCATCCGAAGAACTCAGACAAAGATTTCAAGAACCAAAATTAAATTTAGAAGGATTAAAAGTTCTAATGAGGGAATATGTCGATGCTGTAAAATTAAATAAGGATGTTGATAGCTGGGGTTCATCACCGTACGTGGTATCAAAAATAGGAGTAAACGCGTACACGTTTATGCTGAATAGGAGATTGGAAAGCAGGGGTAAGTTAAATAAGCACTACAAATTGTATATAAATATGTTTAATTAATTAATTTAATATCTTTCGCTAGGTATAAAGGTGAACTGCGTCCATCCTGGGTACGTGATGTCTGACATGACCCAAGGCGCCGGTTCAGTGACCCCTGATCAAGCGGCACAAATTTGCATTGACCTTGCCCTTAATCCAGAAGAAGGCGGTCTATATGTATGGCACAATGGAGCCAAAGTACAATGGGATGGTAAAGACCCTCGTAGTTATATTGACGGGAAACAAGTATGAAAATGATGTGTTTAATTCCGCATCGTTTTAATTTCTGCTATTAAAATTGTATGAACTGTCAAACAAGAATTTATCAAATGTATATTTTGATGATATGTAATATTATAGAGATATATTTTATTTATATTGAAGTGATGTAAAATGTTCTTGAATATCCGAATAACATAAAGAAAATTGTTACTTCCCTCTGAAGACTGATTACCTGATTATTTTTATTAATGTTTATACATCCATATAAATTTTTTATGTAAATAAATCAAGAAGATTGTAATATCCAGCTGAAACTGCTTACGGTTAACAAAATAATATTTTAAGATTCATGATCAAAATTATATATTAGTTATTAATTGTGGGTGTAAGTATTAAAAGAATGAATAATAATACTTCAATTTAATGATCTTTTCATTGGATAATGGTTCAATATTGTACAAGATCGAACCAGTAATTGGCATCTCATTTAATATAGAAAAAATAATCTGATGTAACAGTATTGATTCAAGTATATAAATATAACGAATATACATATATGTTCAGTCGAGAAACCTAATAGAACGAAATCTAAGAAATATGATAAGACCTCGGGACGCCGGAAGAGCTTTAGAAAATAAACATTCTCATCAAATAAAACAAATAGGTTAATTTATTTTTACAAATTCCTTTGTTATCATATTTCTCTTTAAAATATCTCTCAATACAAAGATTTATCGATCACATCACCAACGGAAAGAGACGATATATAATATGTAGATTGCACGTGGGGTCTACTTGGCGTCGATGCATTCAGCGGGGTGTTGGGACGGCTTGGGCGGGGCGAAGCCGGGCGGCAGGGGTACGGAGTGACCCCAGCCAAGTTTAGGTGGTGCCCAGTTCAGGTTGAGCTGTGACTGCTTAACGCCGTTAGGAGCATTGGCGGCCACTTGGAGCTGGTTGAACCGCGCGAATAACTCTTGCTGTTGTTGAGATAACGCTGCGCTAGAACCGGCGGGGGCGTTTGTTGCACTCTTGCCAAAGTTAACGGATGTCGACATTATAGCGGGGTCCATTTGTGTCCAGTCTGAGAACATGGCGTTGTTGGAACTGTAGCCTGAAAATATATTCACCTATTGTATAATGCAATAAGCAAAAAATTATTGACAATTTT
>JAAAKD020000172.1:3052507-3063418 GCA_010014825.2 Danaus melanippus
GTTTTATGATGCGCTATGAATAATAAAGTCATATTAAATGATGTTCTGTCATATTAAAATTGTATTAATATAAAAATAACCCCCGGGAAATCAACTGTTAGTGTAACTGAGACAATTTTGCGTTGGATTAATTCTATGAACCATTTGCTTACTTTAATTTTTTTCTTGATATAAAATTAGCCTATTATATTTAAACAAAAAAACTTCACATTCACAAATGTAAATTTGCAATGGTTTTTTCAGAAATATTTTTAATACATCAACGGCAAATATTGAATATTTTTTCGTTTTTAAATTTATGAAAATTGCAATTATAAAAAAAAAAGTTTGTTAATAAACTCGAAAACAAAACAATTATTAATTAAGTAGGTATTCGTATTCCCGAACTTATTAGGAGATAGAGAAAATAGGAGGCTCTAAATCAGCAAGAAAAAACGCTTATTGGGAAACTTTTCATGGCCACAGTTCCTGAAACAACATTTTATTGGGTTCATATCACAGTGCCGGCGGAAGCGAGAAACTTAGTTTGATCGGTGAAACGGAATTAAACCATACTGTTATCTATTTTATTCCCACCCATGGTAATCGTATACATATATTCTCATATTCATATTTTGTATCTTCGTATTAATATAATTTCGTTTATAAATGACGAATAAATGTTACATGTTTTTTTTACTACCAAATATAATTTTAATTAGTGGTCAAAAATTACCAGTTTTTTTTCCATCCAAAACAAGTCTAGAGCACACAAACTTCTAGGTCAAAAAGGCCTTGCGTCCGCTCATTAGTGTGCAATGGGGTTAAAAGAGGCCTCGAGTTTAGGGCGTTTCCCATGGGATCTACGGTCCTTGGTTTTTCGTTCATTTTCGCTTAATCGTTTGTAGGCTTTCGTTACATATATATATATATGGTTTTTTTACATATATATGTTTCCATATAAATATTTAACAAGTTTTTATTTTGCTCCTAATAATGAAAAGTTTCCGAAGTTAAAATTGAAACGAAAACAAATAGTATATTTTGTATATTTTTAATTTATTAGACCCATGTGGAGAGCCACTACATTTACGACGTGTACATACATTTTATATTACGACCATTAAAATCTTAAATTTCATACTAAAACGATAAAATTAATTCATTTCAACAAATATAGGTAGTTATAAAATAATATGGACGAAAATACGAATAATTTTGTTGAATTCTTTCGCATAATTGGGCATTAATATTTCTGGTAGCTGTTTAAAAGCTGTTATGAAGGTTGGATAATTATTAAATTTCAATAATATTCACGACTGAGAAATGAAAGAATGTTACACTGCGGGGGGTGTAATGAAAAAGGTATATATATGAATATACTTAAAAAATATATGTATATATTCTAATATTTTACAATGTTTTATATAACTTCAGCTCTCCATTCTTTCAATACCAAATTCTCATTGTTGGAAATATATCTTCATATAGTTTTCATACGAGTTATACTTATAAGTTTGACTTTTTCGTATTAAATTCGTAAATTTTAAACATTAGTATAGTTATAATAGTATAAATATAACGTTTAATATGTATACAAATAAGTGACACAATTGACATTTGAAAGATATTCAAAGCTAAGCATCTTGAATTGGTTGCATCGTATTCGATGCAAGTAGACGCCACGACTCCACGATCTTGACAAATACCTACAAATCCGGTTAGATTCCTGGAAATCTATGTCGGATACGACGTCACAAATCTTTAATGACAATTTATAAGTTAAAGGTTAAAATGATAAATATTGAGATACGATAAATGCGAAATCACGCACACACACACACATACACACATACACATATATATATATATATATATATATATATTCTAATGATGTTAGTTATAGTAAAAGTTTATTAAAACATATATTTTCACTATCAATGAATAATGCCTTCTTTAAAATCTGCCGGCGGCGAGCTCTTGAGAAAACGGGGTTATTATGGAAGCTCTTGTATAAACAGGGTTATTATAAAATCACAAACAGACACTTAAATTTTATATTTATGTTTTTGTTTTGAAATTAACATAATTTTTGTAAATTTCTTTGCCGAATCGTGTATAAAGCTACGGCTAAGTTGGTTAACGCTGTTGAAAGCCACCTACTAATCGCTCCAAAGTTTCAGTGGCTACACTTTTCAGTCAAGAACTTAAGTAACGACCTTTGTTTTTCGTCTACCGACAGTTACCGACTAGTTAATATCGAATTAAAAATAAAGACTAAAGATTATCTTCCAATTATTAGCATTACGTTTGTTTACTTAGATAATTATTTTATTGGTTATATCACAAGTAAGTAATTAATTAAACTTAATAGTAACTCAGTTTTTCTTATCTGAACGTGCTGTACGAGATCCATCTCAATATTGTTTCATTGTAAGTGACATGAAACGTTGAACAGAAGCTTATAAAAATTACTTTATTTACTATAATAATAAAATGGCTTTTATTTGATAAACATAATAAAACGAATAACTGATCGAATATACTGTTTTTATTAAAATTATGTCATGCTTGTAATAATTTTAAGAATTATTCGACCTAAATTCGTACATCTCTTGTCGTGTACAGACTTATTTGTCGTAAATATTAAATATTGAAAAGTATTTTTATATTACCCAGTATATATTATTCTGTATCTGAAGCATTGATAATGTTGTATAAGTTCACGAAAAATAACATACTTAATTATAACATCAATATATAATGTATTATTTAAAACGAAAATATAAATCTTATTTCTTGATATAACTTAAATAAAACTATGTACCTATTGTAAGTAAAACAGCCGAAACTTTTCCAAAGTCGTGTAAGCGCATCGTAATAGGATTTACAGTCCGCTCTATCAGCGGCTAGAATACAGGTTTGTACCTATAGTAGCTTATTTAACATTTGAGATAATTAGCGTTTTAAAGTATTTTCAATAGAAAAAATTCTGATTCCTTTGATGTATAATATTTAGAAATCATTCGTAGGTATTACGAAACATATCGAGAATATTTTCCGTGAATGTCAAATCGGTTACATCTTTAGTTATTGAAAATAAACATTTGTGATACTCATCACATTATTAATACAAGTTACTATAGAAAAATATTTTTATATTTAAAACCAAGACGTAAATGATATAAGTGAACGAACTTGTATATTATATTGAAGATGTTTAATGTACTATGAAATTACAATTTATTATTCTTTAGTATAACGAACGTTATTATTGATATGAAATATAGAAATATCGTTTGAAGATTTTCGATTGATCTAATAAGCTAAATATTACATTTGATTTCTCACTCCGTAATTATTGAGAAAAATAGAGAAGAGGATTGTTTTGTGAGATTCAGATATCTCTAAGATTCTTGATTGTATGATTGTTTGTGGTAGTAATATTTTTTCTATGACCCTGCCTTTGTGTGGCTTGTATAGGTTATAGAAAAGGCCAGAAGTTTCCAGAACCTTTCAGTAATAATTTATGAAAACACATTCACTTTCATTCATAATTAAATTTATAATAAATACTAAACGGAATTCATTTTAATTTTTTGAGAAAACAACAACTATAATTAATATTCCATTAAATTAAGCGAACAGCAAATGTTTAATTACCCCAAACCGTTATGCATTCTGTAATACACTAAATGTATACACTTTATAAACACATATAAGCTTATTTTATTTGGTACACGTATTACTTTGCTTGAGAAAATAACCGTCTCAAATAAGCGTTTTGTTTTACCATAATATTGTTAATATAAATGAATATTATATCAAAAACAATATACAAAACTCCAAACAGATTCTATAATAAAATCGGAATAATATAAGAATTGAACACAGAGTATAAAACGGGCGAGCAAAAAAAAAAAAACAATTATTTATGAGTTTCATGTGTGATATTGACAATGGCTGCTCTCACAATCTCATTCATCTTTGGCAGAGGGTACTGGCTCGCCTCCAGACGTACACAATATGTCCTTTTAATACTGTAACAGTTAACCGATTAGAATGATAAACGATCGCTAGCGAATATTCTATTCCCGACACTACATCTTTCTTATCTACGAGATCTTAAGCTGGAGTCATAAATTCATATTTCATTAATATGCCCTATGAATCTTGAGCGCTACTATTTAATAAAGGTAGTCGTATTCTTTTGAATATCACAAGTGATACTCCAACGGAGGAGTTTTAATGCCTAAACGTGAATTCAGTGCATTGTTTCGAATCTTTAAGCACTGAGGGATACTTTACAGTCCAGAGTTAACACTTCAATTGGTAGCTATAATGAGAAGCTTTCCAACTTTTTAATGGTTCATTAAAAATATTCGATATTCTTTAAACGTTAAAAATACCTTCCTCTTTATGAACTCCTTTGTCTCTAGTAATTAGTCACTTGATGCAATTCAAAGTATGCTATACTTTAAATACTATGATGTAATGTATTTTATGTTAGCCATGTTGAACACGCGGGATATAATATCTAGTTTTATAGGCATTATATTATTTATTGCTTTTTGGTGATAAAGCAGATTATCGCTAGTGAAATGTCAGTACTAAATTAGGTCTTAACCATGGACGCGTATTTTGTAGCCGATCGGAACGATTTCGAAACAATAAACGTATTTGCGGTTTACCAAATGATTTTCTCTAATATGGTTTTATTTTCAATAAAAACATGATGCGGTTTTTAAAAGTTGACCACCTGTTATTGGGGCGAGGATTTTGCTGAATTCGATAATAGAACGTCTATGATCCTCGCTTTGTGACTGTTGCAAAAGTATTTGTTGGTATAGGAACTTTTTTGTTTTTTTAAAGGACCTGCCCTGCCAGGAAGCGGGGAGCGGTCGTTCAGAAGTGTTTACATGTGCATCGGCTGTTTGGTTTGGGTCTTTGACTGAATTTTAGGCTGCCTGTGGTTTTGGCGCGAACTCGCCGGATGTTAGTTTTTTGTTCGTGCTTTAAGTGCAGATCAAATATTATTCGTTCCTTATAGCATTTATATTTTCTCTGTTTTCAAGTGGTCCATTTTTTGTCAAATCCGACTGACTTTTTAATGAGGTCGTTTAATATCGGAATTTATAAGAAAAATATACGTAGGTACAAGGAAGTATGTAAACAATCATCATCTATTCACCGTCTCATGGAATCCCAATGCCGATGGAATAACGGAAATAGCGTAAGTCACGTTTTTATCTCATTAATGCCTTCAGCAATATATCTTCCGTTGCAACCATTAATATGTGTCAAAACTTTTGTACAATACACTGTATTTATATAGCGCAAATTGAACATTCAATTAGAAACATTTTGAAAGAAATTATAATTAAAAATAACGTTACTAACCCATAAATGTGAACTAATAAACCTTTTTATTACATATATATATTATTATGTTTTTTATATAACTTTCAATAAAATGGCGGTCCGGTCATTAAATCAAATATTACGATGTTTTCCTATCTTTTGTGGTGTGTGTGTAGGCGTGAATGTCTCTAAGTTTATCTATTTTACGATTCCGAATGAAATTGATTTCTTCGTGTATTGAGTAACTTCTAATATACATTGTATATACTAGTGCATAATGTATTAAATTATTATATAAAAGAAACAAGTATTATAATTGATTTCTTATTCTCTTTGTCTTTG
Organism: Danaus melanippus; assembly: GCA_010014825.2. Taxonomy (NCBI): domain Eukaryota; kingdom Metazoa; phylum Arthropoda; class Insecta; order Lepidoptera; family Nymphalidae; genus Danaus; species Danaus melanippus. Next base: position 3,058,190 of record JAAAKD020000172.1, read on the forward strand.
TGATTATCATATTAATGATAAAAAAAATTTTGAATGTGCATGGATGTTTCTTGCTCTTTGACGCAAAAACGACTGAAACGATTTTGATGAAACTTTGAATATAAGATAAAGATTATAATTTATAACTAATTTATTTATCGTTCTTGACAGACTACGATTTTGCAAGTTGACTTTGTTCTCGGTTAGTTACAATATCTTTTAAGCATACATTCGTCCGTCTGCTCACCCTATTCACAGATCGACGCGGACAAAGCCGTGGGTGGTAGCTAGTTTTGTACATACCTATCACCACTTAGTTTTGCATTAATAAAATGTAAATCATTGCAAATTTAATAGCACAATTCATTCCGTAACAAACATGGTGTTTCACAATCATAATGGTTTGTTAACATTATAATAAACCGCGCATGTTCTTCTTTTTTATTTATAATAAAAATTTTAATTGTTTTGTGCTTTAAGTGTTGTTGTTGTATAGTATGCAAACGTTATTCTTATAATTTTTTATTGGCAAGTAAATCTGGGACCGAATACAATTTCCAGAATACTTTTTGTTCATGCACTCTCACCTTCCTCATTTCTAGACTAGGTTAATCTTTAAAGAATTTAAATTTCCGCTTTAACATATTCGTGATTTCCCAAGATCTTCTTAATAGAAAATGGGTAATTTTTCCATTTTTTCGCACATCTGTTAGAAATATAACATGCATAGTATGAAAGAAATTTGTCAAACAAAGTATACTCAGGAAAAACTACCCTCCTGCTTGTAACGGATAAGGAGATGTAAATTACGGTTCTTGATGTTAAACGTCTCTCGGATATGCTCTTGAAAGGTATTAATATCTTGACACCAGATATAGGTACCGTTACATTAACATATTCATGGCCAAATAAATTATTAGCGACATTACCGCATTCAAATTATATTACTGTTCAAACATGAAGCTAATTCTAACCATACAATATTATAAAAACTACCCAAATTGTATCTGACAAAGACGTTACAACGTTTTGGCTCATTTAGCTGTTAAGAAAATATCCACAGTTTAGATTTGGTCAAGTTTCTGTCAAGGAGAAGAATGTAGAAGATACGTCCATTCTTTATTGAAGTCGGTAAAAACAACTTGACCTTAATTAATTTAATTATGTGCAACGTTACGGGTTATCAATTTAATACGTAGATGGCTATGTAATGATAGATGGGACAAGCTTGGCTATTGTTCGCTTATCTTGCAATGTGGTGTGTGATGCCCTAATGTGGAACAAAGTGCCTTTATGCGCCGTGCGATAATAATAATATCTATTATCCAAGTATAAGTGTTTTAAATTATTATAATCTTCCAAAGGATAGCGTCTGTTTCAACTTACTAATCTTATTAACGCTCATAAATTTTATTCAAACTTATGCGAATGTGAAATATATTTTCACAGTGTTGTTTTTACTGCTGACACTCTTTAAACCAGATCTTAAAATATCATTGATCTATTTAGACGAAGAACTTTTAGTAACAAATCCAACGTCCACACGGATCGACCCGTGGGGAAACCCGGTTGTCTTCATATAGTATTAAAACCCAAAATAATATTAATTATTTTTGAATCATTGCCCTTTATAAGTCAGAGATCCAGTGGGATTCGTAAAAACTTCCAAAATTGTGTAATATTTTCTAAATGAACATTTTCATAATTCATGATGAAATATATGTAAAATTCTCTACTAGTCTCGTGAGCATACATTGTTAATAATTTGATTGTTCATAAAATTCGTTTACTGTTTACATTTACTTAAAACAGCCCATTGAATTTAAATTAAAAATGGAATGATATAAATGTAACAAGCGTAAAAAATCATCTTTAACGTAACGAGATAACATTCGGCCACGTTATTCAATGAGATTAAAATGTTATTATTTTTATCTCATTAAAAGAAACTGCTAATTAATGACGAGATGACAACAGTATCTCTCCTACTACAAGTTTTTGTTTCCACATCATATGTATGTCAATTTAATTAGCTACCGATTGTTAATATGTATGATGTTTTCCGAGAGCCGCCATTAAACGATTTAATGGTTTTATTTTTAAAGAGTAATTTTATATTATAGCTTATTTATTAGTCTTTTTTTTTACCATCCCGGAATATAATAGGTCTTTGTTTATTAAAGGTATGTTCTAATTGAAAAGATGCCTTGCTATAAAATAATGTAAATGGGATTACGAGTTCGATACAAAATTATATACAATGTATTTAGAATGAAATTTTATATGTTAAATTTAGCTAATTAAATATTGAATATAATATTTAGTAGGGAAACCAATTTATAGCAACCATCAATGAGCTACTAAATAAACGCACACGGGTGCGAACGGGCGATAGCGCGGACAAAAAGTCCCTGTATTGTAAGGAAGGCACAATGGCGGAGTCTGACTTGTAATTACTATTTTCCTTCTCCCGTCTTTTCAGAGGTATATTTTTCAGCCAAATGGAATATACGGGCTGTTCCTTTGTATGAAATTTCATATCGGTCGGGAGAACGTTCGGTGGTATGCTTCAATTGTCCCCATCTTTGATAACGACAAACATTAAGGCAATTTTTACTTACATTCATTGAATGTGGTATTATTGTTAAAATTTCAAAGTGTAATATAAGATTGCTTGTTCTCGAGAATGTCGTCTTAAAACTATTATTTACGTATTATAGCTTAATTGCATTTAGAGTTGCATCTTGTGAGTTAACTATGATTTAAATTGTGATGCTAAGAACAAAGTCAATGACAAATGTTTGTTATAAATTAGTCCAAACTGCGTGGATGACTTTTACAACGTAATTAAGAACAACTAACATTTCTCTGTCAAACATTAGAGTGATTAGTGGCTTATACAGCTCATGATTTAAACACACTTTAAGATTGGTTTGACTTTAACCCCACTTTATTAAGATAATTTATATATTAATAATATAGGCAATTAACATTATTAAAAATATTATTCTGTTTATAATTAAAATAATAGATCTAATATATTTAATCATTATTGGTCGTATTTCTTTACAGTAATTTCGTTTCCATGTAAGTAGATAATGTTGTCTAACACTTCGTGACGAGAAGTGTCGATAAACGCTCAACTAGTGATGATTTAAACAGCTAAGTGAGGTAAACAGGATTTCAAATAACCGTGGGTGTAACTAATGAATGTAAGCTACTTTTGTAATGAAAATATGTTCCACACCTGATCAGGTTTAACGTGCACAATCCCACCAATATACAGGAATAAAGGGCATTCGAAAGGCAAATGACAGCTTTGGAGCGATCCACACACGGCTATTTAACTCGATGTGCCATCTGTAATTACGGTACTCGTACATAAGACTTAAAATATCTCAGCGCTTCACATTATTACTTGTTCCTGGAATCTTAGGTGTAAATGCGTCTGAAATACGCGCAATTTTAAACCTTATTGATGAATGTGAAATTATAATAAAATATTATACAACATCGAAAACATTTTCCGATCATAAATCTGTTTAATAGAAAAAAAACTTAACAAAAAAAATCTAAAATAAAGATAGTTCACAAGCAACTAATACATATGGAAACAAAGATAAACAAGCTACTTATAACCAATAAAAATTTGAGAGAACAACTCCTAAGTGGCATTTAAGTGTCACTCAACTGGTGTTTGGGACGTTTCGTTAGTGAGGCGCGGCTACGGTCTCATACTGGCGGACTGGTTTGTCGGAGCCGGTTGCACTAAGTGTAGCGACTCAGTAACACGGCATGGGTAGTCCTCTGTAGGCACATTCCGATAGATACAGCCCGCTAGTGAAATGCGGATAATGAAGAGCGGTTATTGTGATTCGTGTGGCATCCGAGTTTCAAGCTAGACGTATGCAGTACTGGCGAGGAATCACTCGATTTATGCCCCCGGCCGACTACAACATGCTAGATGTGAATAAATTGGCCGTACTTAGAGCCGCCGGCTCGTTTTATAAAAAACTTACGTGTACAGAAAGCAAATGGTAGGTGCCTTCTTTAAGACGCGACGCGTTGCGAATTTTCTGTTATACCCAGCCTTTAAAAATCTCAAGGCTCAAAACGTAATCGGGTGCTTTACGATACACAGATAGGGTTACTTATATTGGATGTTTTATTTAATAATGTTATCTTAAACATTGCCGTTAAATCTGGTAATGTTTGTCGACTGCTTATTTTAGGTTCTTAAAAGAGAATTTCACTTCTGAGTTCGTTAAGATTTTCTCGGAACACCTTTTCTGGTAATGATCGTGATTATGTCAGGGCTCGGGTTATAGAGTGGCAGTTTCTTTGTGATAATGGTATTTCGCACAAAAAGGTTTGTTTCTTTAAATAAGTATTTTTAAAAAGGCACCATTTAACCGTTATAAACATTAGGAGGCTGTTAGTGTAACAGAATTTCGTTGTTGTCTGTATAATGTTGTTTTAAAATATATGTCGGGAGCTATTACCGTGTTGTTGGCATATCTTGAATATCTAATGTCCATACCTCAAGTGTTGCGATTGGGATCGTATTCACAAAACATACAATGGATTTTTTTTTCGAAACATTTTACATTTATAATAGTATGAAAAATAAAGAACAGGTTTTATTAAAATTAAAAAATTCAAATGCTACACGATCTACTGAAGGCCTTATTTAATTTGTAAATCAATAATATCATAAAACCTCAATCAATGATATGTCTATAAAAATCTTAATATAATTCTTAGTCATTGTAAATTCCACATTTTATATCGTATGCTAATCATTTGGTTCAAATTGAAACATTTAGTCATAAATATATTTTAATCTCATTATACATATATTTTACGACATTCTATTTATTGACTCGTGTCATTAAATCCACCGGAGGGCCAGAGTTCAGATATGAACTAAGAATATTGATCAGATTAATTTAACACTGTAGATATTTTGTTGGATTGAATCCCATTTTCGAATATGACTTAATTTCTATATTAACTTAATAATTAATTCTTAAGTATTAAAATAATATGACTGTTACGTTTATATTTGTGAATACATCATGTATATATGGTACAGGAGTAACGTAGCTAGCATGTTATAATGGGAACATCCTGTGCAGCTTCCTATGTCGTAATAGAATTCACTATAATCACATTAGCTCTAATGACATCAGCTTTGATCCTTTTAACTATGCGTTACAATTTGTAACATTGCACAATAAATACTAGAAC
>JAAAKD020000172.1:3425994-3476012 GCA_010014825.2 Danaus melanippus
ATATTATATAATGTGTTATTTTTATACAAAAGAATAATAATTTATAGTTATAATTGAAAGAGAAGTGGCAATAGAAGTAATTCGTGTGTAAACCTCTTTATATTTTATATATGAAAAGCACCTTTATATTTTACTACTTACTTAAGATGTATGACCGTTATAAAAATAGCAATTAATAAGTAATAATATTATTGTATTATATGTATTTTGTTATTTATAATTATATATATGTTAGTGATCTTGATTCTTTCTACGGAATCGTCAGACAGTGGGTCAGTACGAGACTTGAATAAATGGACGTTTGACACAAATACTACGAATCCGATTCAAACCATTTCCGAATGAAACGTCATTAATATGCAAGTTATATACAACTAGTAAAGAAAAGTGGGTCATTTTAATATTGTCGATTTGAGCATCGTTACTGTAACGTGAATTGCGTCACTTGGGGAAACACCCTTTAAGATTTTTTTTGTTAAGAAAGATAATTTTTACGCCTTTCTCAGATTAATATCTACGATATTTAAAAATATACGACATCCATTGTATAATTTTTCATTATAAAATAAAATAAAACAATTTTAAAGTCATTAATTAAGGCGAAGAGCGGAATATTTTTTCTTTCTAATAAGGCTTATTACAAACGAAAATCTATGAAGTAAGTTATGTAGGCACATGTAACGCAAGCAATATAGACCGCACTCATGTTACAGAGTGTTTCATTATAATTTCATAAGAAATCTCATACGACCTTGTTCGCACTTTCTAATACATCTGGGCTGTGACGAAATTTAATTCGAACGAATGCATTTTTCCATCTCGGGGTCATGTGTTCCTACGCCCCTGTAACTTGGCGACTATGACGTCATTATAAATTCCACCAAGCTTCACTCACCCGGATATATTCATTCATATTTCTCAGCTTGAGGAAAGTCTATCCTACAAATGTTTTTTTTTTAATCAATGGAATGCTGCTTAAAATGTCTGTAAAGTTCAACATAGACTATTTATTCTATAAAAATGAATTTAAAAGCTATATTTATATATTATGTGTAGAAATACTTTTAACATGTCACAAGTCTGTTCAGTAAGAACTTTTGATCATATTTTTTTTTTTGTTTTCAGAAATCAACGACAATGAATCGATAGACGTATCCAGAGTAAAAAGAGAAGGGGTTCCGGAGAACAGGGGTATGTTGGAAAACTCTCTGCACTAATAAAATTGTAAAATATGCCTGCTATAATCGTTCTCTATCTTATTTATCTTTGTTTTATTTCTCTTCGTAATAATTAATAATTTTTCTTTCTTTTTATGTCTAATAATTTGTAAATTGTCGGCGTCTTTAAGGTGATTATTCGTTGTATTTATTTACAGGTTTCCATTCAATCCAATAATGAATAATCATCTTTAATTAAACTTTTATTGTAAATTTTATGCTAACATCTCAAACTTTCCGCTGCTCTAGTATTTAACTTAGAATACATATCTATCCGTATTGCGTTATTAATTGTATGTTTTTTCTTTCTCTTTCAAATCTAATCCCCGGTCCTGGTCGACTTGGAACTCAATGGACTTTGTATAATAACGCACCTCAATCCCACCTTGACTTGACGGACACGATCGCTATATACCTATAGACCTGACAGTGCTGCTTGTGAACGACCAAAAACGAAACGACTATAACAAAAACGGCCGATACCACAGTGTGAAACCACTCATCGGCCTATTGACATCCACCGCAAGGACTTTTATTCAAGATGGAGTCACAACTGAGTACGCAACTCAGATTTTAGGCACGACCCTGGATAACGGTCGCATATATGCGCAACTTCTGACAAAATCATCTCTAGTTCTATACAATAAACCATCGAATGATGATGACGCGGTTATTGTTCAACCAACACGAGCACATTCTGTTTTCGATGGAGAATGGAACGTCAAACAGGATTTGGGTATTATTGATCCTGACAAGTTTGTCCTAAAAAATACCGATTATTTAGCACCTAGTAGTAAAATGGAAATTGTATATGCTAGTAGGCCCGCTCAAGAAAACTTCAAATCTTGGAATCCACCAGTATCTTCTGATAGTCAAGTAGAAAATCAAATTTTCGATGAACCTACAGCACGTAAAGTACAATCCTATGGAGATGGAGCACCAAAATTTGAAGTTTATAATTATCTTGACGGACCAACTATTGAAAATGACAAAAAACTTGAATATATGCCTGTAATTAATAATGTTAATAACCTTTATCGTCAGAGTAAAGCTTATGAACCAGTTACCGAACCATTTGTACCAGATACAAATAAAGAGGAAGATAAGATAAGTGAGTCGAATATTGTTAAAGTTAAGCCTAGTTATGATCTGCCAACATTTACGATTAAAAACGAGTTTTCACCAATATTTTATTATATTGACAATGTTGAATCTCGTCGTCAGCCACACGAATCCTTACCTCAAACTAAACAACCTAAAAAATTGTTCGGTCAAAAAAGTGAATCGCGACCCAAAAAGACTTTTACTTACGCCGGTTTCGCTGATTTTACGACTGTTGTTGGCGATACAGTAATTATATTCACACCAAATACTGAAACAGTACAAACCCCTAGACCAGGTGAGGTTAATGTTTTTCCATCGGCTAAACCTGTGGATAAATTAGCCACTAAAATAACCTTTTTGTCCGCCGATATTCCTCTTGCAACATCGACCTTTAAGCCTCATGAAGTTGATTCAATCACGAAAGTACCTTATTTTAGTAACGAAGAAACCGTTACAGAAAAAGTTTCTTCAGTTGAGGAACAAAATTTAAAAAAAGCTATGTATGAAGTGGATGATAAAGTACCAGATACTGTAAGTGTTCAATACAATAATAATTTCGAATTAAACGTAGATGTGATACAACCCTCAGAGCCTGGATATACTACGACAGAAAGTACAAGAGTCACAGACGACTTAGAGATTAAACAGGTTAACGATTTGAACTTTAAAGCTACGGATCCTTTGACATTCTTGAGTCCAACGAATACTGTAGTCGAAGAGCCTAAAGAAACAATGGTAACAGAGGAAAAATTAAGTGAGATATTAACAAACTCTGAGGAAGAATCTGAAAATACCGCTGCTGAAGTTACTGAAAAACCTGAAGAAGAAGAGGAAGAAGATGACGATACTCAAGAGACAGACCCAGACATTTTAACAACAACTGAAAGTGGTCATAGTGATGAATCTTATGAAATAGAAACTACAACAGAGAATAAATACGACAAACATGAAGAAGTCTACTGTAGTGATGGCCTTGAAACTCAATCTACTATGACAACTGCATATAAAACTTTGACATATTTAACAACTTATTTTATTCCATTAGAAAGTACAGATACTACTACATCTATAAAATCTGACGTTGTTGTTGAGAGTGACGTTGGCTATATTACCAATTATATATGTAAAACAAATTTAAATATTGCTCCTACTTCTGTGATGACTTCTGAACTGGATAATACACAAATTACCAATATTGAATCACCGGAAGTAGTAACCAACGATGAAATTAATATTTCCGCCAATAAAGATATGGATACTCAAACTGAAGGTACATCAGAAGCAATTCTTGATGAATATAAAGAGGAACCCACTGTTTCCCAAGATGATGAAAAACCTTCTGTTGAAAATACTAAAGAAACAACACCACATGAAAATGTGCAACAAGAAGACTCTTCACAGACCACAACAACCGAACGTGTTTCTACAAGTCAAAGCCATATTGAAGTTTCCGTTAGTACGGAGAGCACTCCAACAGAAAATCAAAATTCTGACGAAGATGATATAAGAGATTCTGTTAACGAAATTGATCTTATATATAAAACACTTTACACAACCTACACTTACTTTACCACCTTTTTTGGCGACCAAACATCCAGTGTTGCAAGTCACAAATCAGTTATTACAAATATCATCACTTCAACCATCGATCTATCGAAACTTGATCCTTCATTGCTGGGAGCTTTCGATGATGGTGAAATTTCACCAACGAATGTTGAAGTTGGGAAACCTACTGAAGCATTAGCTATAAATAGTATTATTGATCTTGTCAAAAATAAAGATGTAATTGAATCTGTTGAAGGTGACAAATCATATAGTTCTCAAACGCCTACACCAAACTTAGACGAAGGTTTAATGTCTAGCATTAAACCAGATTCCGTCAAAACTTATTACACAACTTACACATTCTTTACAACAATATATGTCGGTTCGGACGCAAATATTTGTAGCCGTAATGAAGTTTATACGAATTACGTTGGTCCTGATGAGTTAATACCTACAAAAACAAATTCATTGTTACCAGAAAATACGAGAGCACAATTTGATTTTAGAAATTGTAAACAAGTTAAAGGAATGTCCCCACAGAGCGTAGACGATAATTCATCAGTAGAAACAAGTATTACAAGTGACAATGATCAACAAGATAAAGAAAATGCACAACAACCCTCTCCAATAGAAGTGGATATGTTGTTTAGCGTTGAATCAAATCCGTTAGTTTCAGAAAATGCTTATGTCACGGACGTTAAATCATCGTCTTCAAAAGGAGAAACTAAATATTTAGATAACAATAATGTACTTGACGATCAGATAAGTTCCGAGAGTAATATTGATGAAATTATACCCTCCCCTACACTATTGCTTCAAACAAGTTATACAACGTTTACATATTTTACTACTATGTACATTGGAACAGATTCTAGTAAAATAAAAAGTCGTCTAGAAACTATAACAAATGTTGTAACAGAAACAATTACACCTAAAACAGAACCCGAAGAAGAGAATAATTTACCAATAACATATTACACTACGTTTACATACTGGACAACTTTGTATAAAGATAAATCAACAACGATAACGAGCCGGGAAGAAATTGTCTCAAACGTTGTCACTCCATCTGCTCAGTCGGTAGCGACAGTAAGTCCTATTGACACCACACCAATTGATATAGTAAGTGTATTACCACCAAACATTGAACAAGATACGAAGCCGTCCTTAAAAGATGATGTTTCAGGACATGATGATGGTAAAACTACAGTCTTCACAACATATACATACTTTACAACATTTTATGCAGGTAACACCTCACAGATAAGAAGTAGTTTAGAAACAGTTACAAACATTGTGGATAATACACAGTTAGTAGAAGATAATCAATTAGGCCGAAAAGTACCCAGTGGAGCTGTTGATAAAAATCTGATCAAAGACATTAGTGAAAAACCATATACACCGACTAAAGTTAAGGAAGAAATTCAAGCAACTAAAGTACCGGATATTTCGCTTGTATCATCTACAACGTTACAAGGGACGTATATAGACAACTTGTTTGCAGAAGTAAAACCGATAGAAACTAACACTGAAAAGAAGATATTGTTTTCACAAGTTGCGGTTATTTCCGGTGATTCTACAATTATCACAAGTGACAATAAAACTTTAGATGAAGAGACTACTACGACGCAAAGTACAACGTCTACGACAACCACTGAAAAATCAATAATTAGTCCAACGCCTGAAGTAATTGAAAGTTCTGTTGCTGAACCCGAAGTGACAACAGAATCAATATCTGAGAATGAAGACCAAGAAGAAGAAAATACTAGTGTTAAAAAGAAGGGTCGTCTTACTTTCACAACTAAAAAGCCGTCATTTACTCCCGTGATAATACCATTTGCTTCAAGAAATCGTCCCACTTTCAGTCCAAAGCGTTTACAACCAAACAGTGCTACTACAATTACTCGTGCTGACTTTACACCAACTATAACAGCAACGCCAACCTTAAAATCTGTGCGGCCGTCGGGTAGTTTTTCTGGTAACCGAAAACAACAGAATTTATCCGGTTCATCTAGTTCAGGAAAAAGATTTTCTGGTCGCAGTAGCTCTTCTATATATTTGTCTGCTAATGTCTCTCCATCTCGAGCTGGTGGATTTCAGCGAGGCAGTATAACGCCTTCTTCAAGAAGAACTGGTTTTCGGTCTAGTTCGTCTAGAGGTGGAAGCATAAGTTTTGCTAGTAGATCTGCTATTCCAAGAATTCGACCTACTGCCTCGTCACGATTAAGAGGTAGTAGGCAATCTGCATCTATACAATATCCACCAATAGATCAAAATGAATCAGAAACATTTGCGACTCAGCAAGAAGAAAGTGTAACTGAATCTTTGGATGAAGCTACTGAATTTCCAGGTAGACTCACAACAAATAATCCTCTTTTGAAATTCAGAAGACCCCCAATCGTCCGACAACCTGGAACAGCAATAGCACCTAGAACAACTACTCCATCTTCTAGACGAGCTATTACTACTCGTGGAAGAACTACTACAACAAGACGAACAACAACGCGATCAACAACGAATCCCCTGCTTTCTTTACGTAGACAGCGGCCTAATGGTCTGTTCCCACGAAGAAATTTGTTTAGACAACCGGAACCAGAACCAGAGGAAGAAATAGAAGAAAATGAACAAAAAGTCGAGGATGAAGAGGAATTACTAGATGAAGAGGAGTTTGAAGAAGATAATGATTATGAATCCTCTAATAGAAAGGAACAACAAGTAGCCTCACCTTTCCCCGTGTCCCCTCGAAGAAATATTGTTCAAATCAGACCGTTTGCCTTTAAACGCAGAGTTAAACGTCAAGTTGATTATGGTAATAGAAAGTATTCTAACTTCAGAAGACCTGGAACTAAATCTGTAAGCACTAGACGCCCAGAACCAGAACCAGAAACGGAACCACCCGTACCTTCCGTTCAAAAACAAAAAACGGGACGTTATAATTCACGTATATCTGGTAATAGTAAAACTACCACAGCTGCTTCTCCAAAGCATTCCTCGAGACAACCATTTATAATAAGAGGGGAAAGTAGATCTTCTACAACAAATTCTCCAGCTTATAGAAGGGGTAAAACAAGAACTTCGGGAAGGACGACTACCTTATCATCCAGAATTAAATCACCCAGACCCTCTGGCAAATCTACACAATCTTCAAGATCAAGTTCCTCTCGTGCAAGTACTGGAAGATCCAGATCACGGACAACAACAAGCAAAGCTTCAAGTAGACAAAGAAATTCCTTCGAAAATTTAAGTGGTGAGAGACGTAATAAATATGATAACATATTTAATGACGGTAAAATTACAATAACACATCAAATACCTTTTGAAGTGACCATACCTGTTGTCAATGGAAAGATCACGGAGTACAAAAATGTTTTGTCAGCCAAACCCAGCATTGAGACCCTATTGCTAAATCAAGTTTCAACTTCTATCGGTCCCATAGGTAATCACCAATTGGTGCTCGCAATGGAATCAACAGAATTAGCTGATAACGGTGCTACTAAAATAACAAAGTTTATTTTACACGAAACACCTACAAGTACTATTATTTTCACACCAACAACAATCAGGGGGCGTAAGACTTCTTACTCTCATTTAGTGCCTAGCACAGTTTATAATGTAGAACCTGTAGTACAAACAATAGCGCCAGAAATTAATGCTAACGTACCTTTGGCAAACTTGCTGCTGTCTCAATTGTTGCTAGGCAATCAACAGCCTGCAATCAATCCTCTTCTGGCGCTACAAGGACAAGCGTTGTTGCCACAGCAACAAGTAGTACAAACACCTGTAACCGAATACAAAACTAGAAGTACAACATATGTGACAACAGTAACTGATCATAGGGAAACAGTGTTATCTATAACCTTCAGAGGTGTACCAGTATTGACAACAATAAATAATCCCACAACAGATGTGATTACTGCCACAGAATTTATTACTGATACCATAGTTACTACACCAACAGTATTAGCTCCACCGCCCCAGTATAATTCTTTACTTCTGCCTTTGCTTCTTCAACAACAGCAACAGCAACAAGCTCTCTCTTTACAAACAGCAAATCCATTACTTGGATTAGCACAACCTGACTTATTGCAAAATAATTTGTTGTCCAATGGCAATTTAAATAATGATATTTACAGTAACAGTCCCAAACCTAATATATTGCCTGATTTCAATAGTAATGAAGATTTTTCTGAAGATATACAGAATAGTGGCGAGGAAAGAGAAATAGATGAATATGTACCTCCACCAACATCTCCTCCACCACAGAGAAAGAGAAGTAAACCACGCTCACCAAAACCAAAACCAGTAGCTCCTCCAAAACAAACAAGTGTAGTCACTTTATACGTATCTGGTAGACACCCTGGTGAATTCAGTACTGTATTATCAACTGTAGTTACAGACGAAACACAAACAGTTAGAAAACGTGAAGCTATATATTATGATAATGTTAAAATTCTACCATCATTACTACCAACCATTGATCAACTTGTAGGTTCACAAGATGATAATTTATTAGAGAATTCAATTATGGCGGATAAAAACCTTTCTGATCCCCAATCCCAGTCCCAATCACAAACAGCAACTCAAAGCTTAGAGAGCATAATAGGAAAAATAAATTATAACGTTAACGCATCGCCAACTTACGTCGTAAAATTAGAAGTACCGTCTACAATAAGAGACATAAAACATAGGTCATTGGATGAAATATCGTGAAAACCGAAATTTTGGTTAGGTGTGTAAAGTATGATTTAGTAATTTATTTACTTTGTATCATAGTAAGCTAGCTATGAATAGTGCCTTATAGATTTTAAAATTAGTATTAAGATATAAATACTCTTCTGTACTTGATATTGTAGATAGACATATAGCTATAATGTTTTTATACTTTTTTAAGGTCACCAAATATATTCTGATGTGTTACCATTTGGAGTTGTATTGCGTTTAAGCACATATTTTTAGGTAACAAATATTTAATCATTGCCTAAGAATAACTCATCAAAATTTAGATCGTATTCTCTATTTGCTTTCTTTTGTAAATTGCAAATTACGACTTAAAATGTTAAAGTAATAAAATATAATACATAAATAATAGTTTTATTTTAACCAAGTACAAGATTCCAAATAAATCTTTTAGTTTTATTTACTGTCTATATGTTCCATCGCATAAACCTTTTAAAGACTAAATTTTAATTTAAAGACTTTAAATGTTGACAACAGACTGATATTAATATTTTGAATGAGTTGGATACTTTTAAAAAGATCTTTATGACTCGACCGTGACTATCCTGATCTACAGTCCTTGAAGATCCAAGATCCAGATGGATGGATCTATTCCACATTCCACAACCGCCTCGGGAGGTGAGTTTAAGTTACCTGTTGTAGTAACATAGAAGCAGTTGAATGTTCAACTTAGATCTTTGTCTCCTATCTTGTTTCTGTCTTATCTCATTTGAAATTTGAAATGTAAATAATTTATTCTTGAACATGAAATTGCTGAGTAGATGTAGAAAGTAGTTAGCTTAATTTGAAACTAAGGGGTGTTGGGTTTTTTTTTGGGTTTCATTAGAGAATTTTTAAGTAGCTGGATCATTTGAGTAATTTATTTGCGATATTTATTTATTACTACAATTTATTATTCTTCAATAAAATATATTTCTCCACATTCTTACAAATGATCCTTCTCTTACTGTCAGAATTATTAATTAAGATACATTACAGGCTAACAAAAATTTGTATTATATAAAATTTTGACCCTAATTTGTTAATAATGACCTTATGCAAGATGTAATTAAAATTATATAACTCGTTCTCAGTACTTACCCAGTTATAGCCACTCTAATTACCACACACCACTATATATGTGATCTTTTGTACCATCATTTCATCCTACCTTATAATTAATGCAAAGATTGTGATATAATTCGTTTAAGGTAAGTAAACATTATACGGCCACAACATTGGTTCAAATAAATTCAAAATATTATTTCATGTTGCAGCCTTTAATACAAATGCTATAGTCTATGACAACTCACCATGGAGACCAGGAAGAGATGTGGAACCGGAAAGGGGAGAAGATGAAAGGAAACTTAGAAATCTAGCTACCAGAATTATGTCCAATGGAGTAGAAGTTTTAGTTAAGGACAGAAGTGCAGAGGAAAAACAGGAACAGGTAATTTTATTAAGCTGTATAAATAATTGTTATTAGATTTGATGAAATTTATGATATCATAAATATATTTGTTCTATATTATTAATCTGTCCATTATAAAGCATAAAAATTCAATGTCACTAAAACATATTAATAAGTTTTATTGAAATATAGGTTGATTATAGCTATATAAATTCTGTTGTTGTACCATATATATTACAGGTTAATATTACTTTACAAATGTTTTCTGTAATAAATATCTTTTTTCTCAGAGAAAATTAAAATTTATGCGTTTGCCCACGTCAAAAACAACGACTCAAGTGGGCACTGCACCTCCGAAAAAGTTGTTATCATCAGCCGTCGCTACTTTTGTAAATCGACAGCAAATGAGCGCTTTTTTTCCATTACATCAGCTTATGCAGCATAATTATATAATAAAGACTTGTATGACTACGTATACATATCTAACAACTATAGTTCAGAATAAAAGAAGTGCAGTTTCAACGTTTGAAACAATAGTATCGGTGGTCACAACTGAATCACTTACAAATCTTTATGCTACCGATGTCTTAGCAGACTTAAAACCAACAAAAGTAAGATTTTTGTACCCAAAGTGATGGCATTATACAATCCTGATTTTCCAGATCGGGTTTTGCCTGATTCCTACGGTTCATTGAGGTTATTAATAGAAAACTGCATACCCCACTGTCGTATTTGTCTAATATAAATTTGCTTCATAGATTCCCATTAAACGAGTTATTTTTTAACATTGTACCTTCTAATAAAGCTGGGAGTTTGAAACGTTGTATTCATCAAATAATTCAAATATTTTTATATTTGCTTTATTTCTGATTTCAGACTAGATACTCGGACGTCAAAACCATACAACCTTCAGCAGTTAGCAACAGTTTTGTAAATAATAATCCTAAAATTGATAAGAGAATTGACGATGATCATAGTCACTTTGATCTGATAGAGCCGTCAGAGATGAGTCATACTTCATGCTCTACTTCTTGTACGTGCAGTCATATACAAACAGAAAGCTTAAAAACGAAATATACAAATGTTAAATCGCAGTTAGGTCAAGCAATTGACAAAAGTACAATGAAGAGCACCAAATATAGCGGAACAAAAATTGATGTACCAACTACCCATCTTTCATCTTTCGATCATACAAAGTATCATCCTTACGAATATGAAACTAGTTCCCATGGTCCACCTACTGATAAAGTTGTGGAAAAATACACACAAGTTACTGATTATTCTGATGAAAACGATAGTAATTCATTAGATATGAGTGATTTGCTTACTAATGAACAAGCTCCAGAACCACCGAAAGCTAAAAGTACGACATCAAAACCACCAGAAAAAAGCAAACCTGATAAGCCTCAGAAAGTCAACAAAAATAAGTTTGTTGTGGCCGAACTTATAAAATTAGGTTCACTGGGAATAAAAGGTTTATCGCAATTAGCACCAGTAATCGAAAAAATGACCGGTGGATTCATGAGACGGCAGGACACAAATAGAACGACTTCTACCACAACTACTGTGAAACCGATAAACAAAGTAGTAGGTTACAGTGCTAACAAGAGGGTGGATAACGAGGTAGAATCTAAACAAAATAATTTTCCCATATATATTCCAGTTGATGAAATGGAAATGGCAGAATCGCAGATTGGCTATACTAATGTTACATTGCAACAAAATATTGCATGGGCTGCAGACCACAAAAATACTAAATTAAATCTTATGAAATCTAAAATAGTGCATGAAAGCCCTTTAGTTAATGGAGGAATTCCTATAAGTCCAGGGGAAATAATTACCACTAACTCTGATGTAATTGTGGGAAAGCCTGCAGTTGGTGGTCCAGTATCTTTAGTAGCCACTGGAATAAAGGTACACAATCAGGCACAGGCCTCAGACAATGCCGTTGCACACAGTGATATGTATAGTATTAAAGAGAAACCTCTAAATGATCACCCTATGGTTGGTACAAAAATCGACGATTCCTATGATTTGAGGCCACCAGAGTTACCGAAGTCTAATTTGATGGTAAATAAAAATACAATACGACCACACGGAGCTCACTTTACTCCACCTAATATTCATATTCCTTTAAGGAACTCTGGAAATCTATATAAATCCAGTGAACATAGTGGTCAAATAAGTTACAGTAAGGATAAATCTCCGAATTTAGTTTATCATGGACGTCCATCTGTTTTAGATTATAGACCATCTTTCACTAATATGATGAAAAAACCTTTTGAAAATAAATCAACAAATAAAGAAAACGATCAACAAGAAATACTTGATAATAATCCTAGCTCCTCAGAAATCGTTAGTACTCACATTATGACGGATGGACAGGGCGCCGATTTCGAAATTGTAGGTACAATGAATAAACCTTTATTAGTCGATATACAGCCTTCAAAAGTTGCTAATGTACTGATACCTCATGGCAGTTCAACCGCACTAGTATTCGCGGGATCTGCAGAGCCTCATAAAACTGGTGATTATGTTGATGATCCCTTACCATATCCTGAACCTGGTTATTTTGGAAGTTTTAGCATAGACGCACCTCATATGACAAATGTACATAATGTCGTTGTAAACAAAAACCAATTTGTGTTGAAACCTAATGGACCTACAACAGATCGGTATTCAAATGAAGGTAATTCTAATTATAAAATTGGCAAGACTAATGCCGATCAAAAATTCAATTGGATTGATTCAAAACGCCCTAAGGACCTAACACAAAATAGTCCCCCACAAAAGAGCAATCATGTAAATCACGAAAAACTTGGACCACAATTAACAATATACAAGCCTGAAACATACAATGGCAATTTTGATAAAGTTAATCAAGTGAAAAATAATCCAAAGGAAAGCAATGACGTCATCGATAAGGAATATGAAAATTATCTTGCTGTACCGCCTCCACCACCTAAGAGACATTTTAATAACGATAATCGTTACGATAGTAATAAAGCTTTTCTTCAACGCCCAAATATGCTTCACTCAAAACCAATTCCTGATGGTAATGCTCATGTTTATATTCAACACCCAGTAACGAATCAACTTCCTCCAAAAATAACTTCAGAGATTTATTTTGCTTCACAATTGCCCAGCAGTCAACCTACTCCCACTTACAATCTTAAAATACCATACTTAAGCAACAATCCTTCAACAGTGCCTAAGAATAATCATTCTCCCAAACAGGGAGCTCAAACTTTTTCCAAGAATCCCCACATACTTACATCTTCTAGTTTTCCTAATAGAACTTTCAGTAGTAGTAGTAATAAAGAAAATACGTATACTATAACCCTCAATACAGCTACTAATGTTGCAAGCAAGCCAGGACATGTATTGGGTTCAAGTATCACAGTACCCATAACAACTACTTCGGACAATGGTCAAATAAATGCAAATATTCCTATTGGTACCAATTTTGCTATAAGAGTAGAAGATGACCGAGATAAATATGAGAGTGTAGCTCTTCATGGAAAGATACATCCATCACTTCTCGTTGAAGACAAAACTTATAGACCTGGTGGAAATAATAACAGATTTAAAGTTAATTATTCAATACCTGGACCTAATGTGACCCAAATTGTAGGACAAAAATACAACAGTGATAATAACAAGATTACAATAAAGGAGCATGAAAATAAAAATATTGGTCATTTCACTTCACCGGTAATAAATAGTCACGCCAATTTTCCAATGACAAACGAAGATGCAAATTCAAATGTCCAACGAAAACAAAATATAAACAAAGGGGAGAAATCTCAGACTAATGTTCACGAAGGAATATTAAACCTAGTACCAAACCTTTCAACTAATTCTCATGGTTGGTATTCGAGTGTTTTTAATGATAATAATGTAAAAGATATAAAAATTGAAACGAGTACGAGGAAAGTAATTCCTTTAAGTTATGAAACAAATAGTGACGATACACCATATTTTGGTGAAAAAATAGCGACGGTTGGAAAACCTCCCTCAGAATACTGGGAGAATAAACACACAAGCAATAATTTCATAGTTGGAAAACCTTTTTCAAAACCAAAATTAGATAACAACTCTAAAAATGTTCAACCAAGCATGAAACCGAATTTAATACCTGCGATATATGGAGTTCAACAAACAGTATATGATATACCAATTAGAGATGATAAAAATTCTTCAATAACACAAACTTCCACATCTGCTAAACCTTTTAAACAAATATATGAAACCGCGGATGAAATATACGATGGTCAAGAAGAAATTAATCTCAATAGTGAAATTGATGGTGAAGTTAGTTCAGAATCTATGAAAGTTCCGATAATCAGTACATCGAAGGAAAGAGTGAACCTGACCTATGATTCCACTCACTTTGCAGACACTTTATCAATATCTCAAAATAATGGAAGTTATTTAGTTAATTTCAATCCTGGAACGCAGACTGAAAAACCGTTCAGCGGTCTCAATAAGACCTCTTTTCATTCAAATAATATTAATCCAATATATAATACAAATTATTATTCACAACCAAAACCATTTGGAATGAACAGTATGCCTTTAGACCACCAATTGCAACAACCACATTGGCAAATTAATCAGTTAATGGAGAATGCAACTAACGTTTCATATGAGGATACAGAAGAAGAAATACACCCACCATTCTTTGGAATCTTAAATTCCACAAAACAATCGTTACACACAAAAGAGTCAGGATCTAAATATGGAACCATCCGAAATTCGACAGTCATTTTAAATAACAGTGGAAATATCAATAAATCAAATATAATCACATCTGTTGTTCATATTCACGATCAAAAACCATTAGTGGTGGATAAAACCACATCTCCACGCCCACTAGGGGTAATGAAGAATGAAGTTTACAATAAATCTAGTGATGTACTTGATTTGTCACCGCCACCACTAATAAGCTCCACCGATTATAAATTGAAACCAACCATGAATAATGATGAGATAATGGGTATGAGTCCTCCTACTCCCCCATCAAGATACTCAACAAGGGTTCCCCAAACATCAAGGCCCGTAATTCCTATTAGAACACCACCCCCTTATAGAAATGTACCTCAAAGAACCTTACCACCGAGACTAACAACACCTAGATTAAGGAAGCCTACAAATACAGACGAAGTATCGACGTACCGTCCTGCATTCGATATCAATAAAGGGATACGACCTATGTTCAATTATGATCAATCGTCGTCTCCATTACTACCACCTCCGAGAGAATCTCCATCGAAAGTAGTTAATAGAGAAAAAATTACAAAATTAACATCTACCCTTCCTTCTATAAGACCTGTTGTTTTCCCAACCCCTGTGTCGTCAGGTTGGTTAACTTCATCGAATATTGGATTTTCATCAAGCTTTAACTTTGCGCCAACATCGGTTTATTTCCCAAGTAGTATTTTACAATCGGGTATTGTTAACATCCCTGATACCTTATCAACAGAAACACAATCACAAGAGTATTCAGAAGAGTCATATGATTCCAGTGAATATGAATCATCTGTAGAGCCTGTTAATATTAGTAATGAAAACAGTTATGAAACTAAAAATAATCATACACATAATTTAAATACGACAAGGCTTACTCAAAGTACTACAGAAAATAATAAGTCTGTGACATTTAGTAATAAGTTGAATCTTCAGACAACAAATATTGTTAAGTTGGAATTAAGCGAACAAAATCCTAGCACAGAAAAAAGCAAAATTGTTTCTTCTGGATCTACAAATAGAACTCGAAAACCTTACCCATTCAATAGTGATAACAAGAAACTAAATACGAATAAGTTTAAACATCCATCTAAAACTAGTGTGACAATCAGGCCAACCAAAACTTATCGTCCAGAGTTATCAGCAACAAGACAAACTTCCATCAGAAAAATTGTACGACCTTTGCCTTCTAAAAATATACCACCAACTAATATTATAGAGAGTTCTGAATCCATACTTGAAGATGATTTTATATTTGGTCCAACTCAAGTACTCCAAGAAACGAACGTTCAAACTAAAGTGCCAGAAATAGTTTCTTTAATCGAAAAAACTGTGACATCTACTTTAACTTTAAGGGAAGAACCTTCGAATACTCATTTACATTCAGTTCATCACTCCGGTAACGAAGTAAAAATATCAGATGAGATCATACCCACTAAGACAGAATTTAAAACAACGATAATCACTTTAACAAAAACACTATCGGAACCACCTCAGACTATCTCCAGCTTTGGTTACTTAAATTTAACTCATACTTTAACTGTAACACATACTAAGACCAGTTTAGTTAGTCAGTCGGAAGGAGCTGTTACTGAAACACTGGTTCTTACGAATACACATACTTCTACTGTGGTAGATGTTGTGACAGAAATATTCACTCAAGTTCAGCCTACTACCATAGTTGAAACAGTAACCAAACATATTCCTGTTCAAGTAAAAGTTAAACCGACTTCCGTAATAAATTCAATTTCAAACACCAAGATTGTGGCCCTAGATGATATATCTATGTCTTCAGAAGAAAGAGATAACTTTATAATCAGAGACGATGATGTAACTGAAAACATTCAAAAAATAGAAACTGAAGAAGAGAAAGACAATGACACATTCTTTGTAGTGATGAATAAATCACAAAATGGTGGTAAATCACCCCCCATTAACACTGATATAGACGCTGGTGATTATGATGGGGTCACGAGGAACGAACAAGTGACTAATAACGGAGTATCACAGGTGTTGTTCGGTGAAATATTGTTAGCAGGAACGCCATACCTAGAAACGACAAACGTTGTTCATCCAACAGGCAAGTATTTGAAACTGATTAAATAAAAATTGCTATAGAATGAATCTCCTAGTTGTCGCTTCAATTTTATGGTATATTTTATTTTAATTATTAAATTTTCACGGGTATAGGATATGGAAAAGAATGTCAACCAGATTGTAAAGCTTCGAGAAATGAAAGATGCCAAAGGATCGATAGTGTTATGAAGTGCGTGTGCAGACCAGGTTTCGCTAGAATGTTCCCAGATAGACCGTGTAAACGTAAGATATTATTTTTTTCTATTATATTAAAACACAAAACCAGTTAGTATTTTAACTATTTTAAGATATAATTTAACTTTCTCTATGTGAGAAGAGGCCTTTGCTCAGCGGTGGGCTCTGAGAGGCCGATCACGATGACGACGATGACGAAAATATAATTTAAATTTGCTCAATTTTAGCAACATATACGTACTCCGTAAGATTAGGCCTTGGATCTAGGGATAACAAGGTGCTCAAATTCCATAAGAATTTATCGGATAACTCTACCAAGGAATATGAGAGTTTGTCATTGGCTACTCATGAAGGAATAAATAGAATGATAATGCAATCAGACTTACGGGATGTTTATCACGGAGTCCACATAACAGGATTCCATCCTATTGAGATGAGAACAAAAGACGATGCCTATCAGGGAGTTATCAATGATTTCTACGTTCAGGTAAACATTCAGTAAAGACATAAAATAAATTTTCTGCAAGTTATTATAAACGAATTTTTCTTTAGCTTTCCGATAACGCTCATGAAAGTAGACTGAAGGAAGTGATAGAGAAATATCTACGGAATAATAATTATAGTCTTGGTGGTACAGAAGTCTATGCATCTGAAGAATTTATTGAAAGCCTCAATGTCAGTGGTAAGTAAAGAGATATAATTTAAAGTAATAAATAATTAAAATAATTACAGAACGTTTACAATAAAAATTAATTTGGCTACTTTATTACTGTATAGAAATCTAAGATGTATTTAAATTATTCTTATGCTTGCGTTTTTAGATTTTGATGAATGCACAAGTACTCAATTCAATGACTGTTCCGAACACTCACGCTGTTTCAACCTTCGTGGAACTTACACTTGCAGCTGTTTAGAAGGTTTTGCAGACCTCAGTGTCAACACTCTATACCCTGGGAGGATATGTTCTTGTAAGTCGATTTCATTTCATTTCTTACCGTATAGCATTAAATAGAAGGGTAACTTGATACAGCAAAACAGAACCGATATATATAATTTGTATTTAAAAACGTTGTTAGATTTTCACCGACAATAAAACTTGTACGAATAATAACATGACCATGTTTTAAATTTTATTTATCAAAAATCTTTCAGCTGACGCAATAGGCTGTGCAGGCTGCAACTATCATGGTACCTGCTTCGATCGTGAAAACGCGATGATTTGCGAATGTTTCAAGTGGTACGCGGGCCGAACTTGTCAGGTCAACCTGAAAGGTAGATATGTGTATAGACAACTCGACCTACCAAAATATAAGGTGTTTCACAGGGATCGATATCAGAACTACTACTTTTCTCTATCCTTAATAATAGTTGCTTTTAAAAAAAATATGACGATAGGAATTTAAATTATTCTTAATTTCAATCTAATTTTACCCTATTTATAAAAGGATAATTTGATCAACTCGCAGCATTTAGCTCTGAATGATTTTTACGTCAAATGTCATGTAATTTAACATAACAAAACTTATATCGAACATCGGTTTTATTTTCAGCTGTTCTGATAACAGTCACCGTGGTAGGGGCGCTGATTATCATAGTTGTGACCATCTGGGCGTCGAAAAGATGCTGCAGTCAGAAAAATCCTACGAATCAAACGTTTGTTATTGGTTGCATGCAGGGAATGCCAAGCTTACATCAGGTAATATATCTAAAATTTGATACACAACATTTTGCTAAAATTATAGTCCCTATACGTGTTAAATTTCTAGAGACCGGCGTCAGTTATAACGAAATTTTAATTCCAGGGCAACGTACCATCAAAGCAAAGAGCTGATAGACGAGCTTTAATTGCTGAAAGAAATGAAACAGCAGAGACTTGTAGCGTACAAAATGCTTCACTACCTTATGTACCTTCAAAAGTAAGAAAATTATCAGTTGAATTAAATATTTTAACGCGAATTGTATTCCACATGAATTCTGACCTCATATTTATGGCTCACAGTTGTTTTGAGATAAAATGTTCATCTTCTATACCTAAGATAGGGAGAGACGATTTAATATTTATCACAAATATAATTTAACCTAATAAATGTTGATGAACTTGTACAATATTTATAAATTACCTTCAACCTCGAATCGTACTCGTTATTGATGAAGTTTTTATTCTATTTCTATATAAATTTTAATTCTATACTATTCTATTGTAGTCTCGGTCGCGATCACACAGTAAGCAGGCCCCAGAGCCTCCCCCTCACTCCCCTCCCCCGCCACCCGCTCTCATGATACCACGAGCAAGACTACATCCACTTCATGACAGGTACGTTTAAGGAACAGATAAAACATTTATAAGGAACTTATAATGCTTATAACTGATAACGAATATATATATATATATTCTAATTATTATCTTTGTTATATCGATTAATATAACGAGTAATGTATTGAAGATTTAATATTATTCTATACTGTATTATGTTTAATTTAAAGTTCATTTTTTCATAACAAAGCGAAAATTATTCCACAGTCGTGATAATTTGTCACGTAGGAAGAGTAGCGAAGTGTGTAATGAAGCTAAGCTTATCAGTTACTTGGAGTCGGGAGCGACAAGCACGCAAGAGGTATGTACCGATATATATTTCACTAAATGTATGTAAAATATACAAAGGCCTAAATAAAGTTAGTATGCAATATTATAGAGTAAAGGGATCCTCGTAGATCCGAGATCAAGCCCCTTGGTCCTTAAAAGCTATAGAGTCTGGGCGTTCAGTACTGATGACGATGGGCGGGTTTCCATTCTGAAGCATAGTCTTTACTCAAAATAATACTTGTTTATTGGTAAAAAATTCTAACAGTGAATGTCAAGTACTGCATAGCAGAGATTCTACCTCAGTGGCTCCTAAGAGCGGCCAATGTAGACGGAATTCTAGATGAATTTTAGATGGTTAATTCTGTATTACAACTGTGGGTAGGTACTTAAACACAACTAATCACCTGATGTATTACTAAAATGATTTAAGTTGATGAAGTGGGTAATTTTAAAATAATCATAATGAACGAATACACGAAAAGGAATACTATTACATTTAATATATACATATTATCAAATACAAATTCATATGAAAACCTTTAACACTTCGTTGTTATAACTTATAACAATTTTGTCATTCAGATGAGAAGAAAACACAGCGTTGAATCATCTTACAGTGTTAATAAAGAGAGAGGAAATAAACAAGGTATGGTACATAACAGAAATAGATTACTTGGTTTCAAAATAAATTATTTAACTTTAGTCTTGCTTAGAAAATTGTTGTCAATTTGAAGTATGCTTTCTAATGCGTTATATTATTTCTTGTTAAAGAAGATATGTTTAAAAATAGTCGGGTTTTAATAATATAGTATTTATATATGAAAAATTATGCTACGTGTTTTGAAATAGTAATCAAGTCTAACAATAAATTTTATATTATCAGTTGTTATTGATCCTCAAAATCATAACGTTGAAACGAAGATGTATGTACGTTGGCAATCGTATAAATGTGACCAAGTATGGAAAGATGTCTTTTATTCTATGCTGATGTTAATCTTATTTATATACTAGTTTTTGCCCGCGACTCCGTCCTCGTTAATTTCGGAATTAGTAATATATGTATGTAGAGCTGACTATTCCGCGCTAGAGGCCAAAAATAACCTGATATTGAAGTTTATTAAGTTTTTTTTCTTTTTCCATCAAATAGAATTAAATATCCTATGTTCGTCTCCTGGTACTAAGCTATTTCCCCACCAAATTTTCAACCACGTCCTAGCAGCCGTTCCTGAGTTATAAATAGTGTAATTAACACGACTTTCATTTATATATATATATATGTAGATGTATATCTTAATTTTAGGTGCACTTGTATCAGCTGGCTATAAAGTATCAACGACTATCCGTCCAGATGAGAACTCAATTAAATGTGAAAGAGACGACACTTCGTCTATCAACAAAAATGATTTAGAAGCAGAGCTGTCGCGCTTCGACACACTTCGCAAGTCTTATAGGTAATATAATGTATTTGCAGAAAAGGATTTGCTTTATAGATAATGTTATTTTTATTTTAATTAAAAAATTCTACTTAAAAGTGTCAGAGGACTTGTTCAAAATGTAATTCTATACATTTTTTTTTAAAGAAACCTATTTGGAGGTATATTAAGATAAGATATATGTATATCTATATATTAACCCACTATTATTTTAATATACGTAAAATAAGAAATAGTATGTGTGAAATGTTAAAATAGTATTAAGGACGAACAATACTGGTTTAAGATCTTAACCATCCAATAGTTAGTTAGCCATCAACTATAAATAGTCATTTTATTACGGTAAAGCCGAAAAGTACAAGTTGGTATACGTTATATTCTTATATCACATTCGGTACAATTATAAATTAAAATTAAAATTAATAATTTTCGTCATATTTAATATTAAAAATAAAATAAAATAAAATGTACATACATATTTATATTTATATTTATGTATGGAATTGAGATTATCTGTTAACGTATATACTTCCTGTTAAATGTCGCGTCTCTTTTATCATACAACCTTCCAATAAAAAAAAGGAGAATCTCCTCCTTTGGTGAAGTTCGTTAAAAATACAGTAAGGAAGAGTAAAATTAAGGAATAGTATTTTGATCACTCCAAACTTAAGCTACTTGAATATTTTGACCTACCTTATTGAGTTCCCTCACTCATCGGATTCCTCTGGAATTGTTTTCACAAAACTTTGATTTTTTAGTCAAGAAGATATGTCAGAATGGACGGATGCTGAACGTCGTATCGGGGAGTTGTAAGTATTTAGTATATACATATATATGTATGTGTAATATTTTTCTATTGTAACATATTTGTCGGTTCCGTTTTTATTACATTTGGGGAAAGAGGGACTTTGCGAAAATAAATAACTACAGTATGTTTGAAACACAAACGACATACTTAATATTGTTTTATTTTGCTCGAAAAATATGTGTGAATTAAGATTTTTAATCATTAATTCCTTTCAGGACTTTATCTGAAGCTAGATCGGTCGGAGGAACTCTCCCAGCTAGTACTGGCAGAGCGGCTTCATCAACCCGACTCACGCACCAGGTATGTATAAATATGATTGGTATAATTTAATGCTACTTCCCTTGCACTAAACTTCTTTCATATATTTTTATAATGTTGGTGACGTTATCTTATAGGAAGCCAACACCATGGCGGAACGAGACTTAGGCTCCACTTTTCTCCTGCCGCACGTGCACCTCTATAAACCAGACCTTGTGGGTATTGCACTTACTCAACTAACAGTTTAATTCATTACTAAAAAACTTGGGCCTGTCCAGAACCAACATCAATTCGTTCTTGGAACGTACTTCAAAGGCAGCCCTAGTAGACTGTTATCAATTTTGGTTAGGTAGAGAGAGGAGCTTGAACGGTGGAGATGAGCGTTTAAGTCGCGTCAGAAAGGGACCTCTTAAACCTATACCTGGATCGCTAGACCTAGGCACTGTTGAAGCTCCTCTCCCTGCAACGCGATGGACCCGGCACCCGCACGGTGAATCCAGTGAATGCTAAGTAGTTTCGTCTCTGTAGTTTTAAATTTTTTCTCACTTTCCTCTTTTTACAGCAAGACCTCTCTGTGTTTATTCTTTATGTTACAATAATTCATTCCCTTACTTATAGCATTCATCCAAATATTTTTATTTTTTTCAGACTAGTGACGTATCCGAGTTCGACTCCCTGTGAAGACTGTCAATAAAAAGCGAGATGTCACAAAATTAAAAATGAATTCGACAAAAACATTAGAAAGTTACCAAAAAAATAACAACGAATCCAGTGACATTCTAGCTTTTATTTATATATAAGTTATTTATTTTAAATTATTAATATATTTAATAAATAGACAATTTTTTATTTAGATATCATGTGTTATTTACACGTTAAGTCAAACGAGGCTTAAATTGCAAAATGTTCTTTTCTATCAGTATTGAGATATTTTTGTATTCTTATAGAAGAATATTAATAATAACCTAATTTATATTTTATGTTCGCAATAAACAAAAACTATTTCGTCAATATAAAATGCCATAATATATTTAAGCGTTCAAAATAGATTTAAGTAACGAAAATTATTTGAATGGGAAATCTACTTATACACGAAACTATTAATAAACTACTTATTTATTTGATTTCCCCTTTGAAGATTTTTCGTATTATTTCCTCTGGTTATTTTATTGTGCAAAAAAATAATGTGCCAATGATCAATAGTTCAAATACAGCTTTTCAAGACGCTGTGTATACAACTAAAAACCCCTGTTATGATACTTAACTGTATTATTCTCAAATCATTTCTGTATTTTTATGACAATTATAATTTATTATTCTTTTGCTATTTCTAAATAAACGATTATTAAATAAACATATATTTTTTCTTTTCTATTCTTTCGTTTTTTTTTTGTAGTTTACAAAACGGGATGTCAAATGAAACAATCAATTAAATATGAGACATAGCGTTTTTATTCAATAATCAATAATATCTTGTTTATCGATAGAATATTTAGCATTAATAATACAAGGAAACAATAGCAACTAAATAGATCTTAAAACTTAATACAGCGATGATTCATTTAAAATCATGTAACATCATTATCAAGCACACATATTTCTTAAACAATTTTAACTATTTTTGTTTTTATCCTAGCGTTTTGCTTCTTAATTGTAGAAGAAAACGAAGCGAAGTTACAATGGCTCTAACGCCAGCGAGTGTTCAAGCTTGTTATTCTAACAATTCTAGGTCTTACGTGCTTCAGTCTCAAACCTTTTTTATTACATTCATCATGATACCAATCTTTATTCACACATTTATATAACTGTAAAACTTGATGTGAGCAAGCGTTGCCGTACATAATATCCCAACGATCAAAACAAATAACTTATATTTATCTAAACATCGTTGAAATCATATAAAATTATTATGTGTAAGTTTTTAATGAAGTTTCGTTTAAAAATATTTTTATTTTAAATGGTATTAATTTAGATTGATTTCATACTCTCCGTCAGTGGTGCTGATCGTGAAAACCAATATATAATAATACATTTTGTACCTATCTATCTAATTTAATCAGAAGTTGTGCAAATATCGAAACCAATTTCAAGTCGACCTATAAAAAGACGAGCCAACCTTTTACTTTATAGCGAGAATGTTAGTTTCATTAACCGATCATTATGCTTCTAATATAACAATATCAAAACTGTTAGTATCAGAAACTTCTACTTAATTTAAATCTTAACATTATTTGATATTTCTACAGTGTTAACATCATGTAAGCGGTTATTTTCAAGACTATAAAGCTAAGCTATCTATAGAAGTTAACGGGTCAAGTAATATGGACCAATGTCGAATATACGACGGTACAATTATACGAAAATACATAGAAATTTTTTCGCCGGATAAATTATCGTTAGATCCGGGAAAGAAAATTGTAAAATCCTTCATATGTTTTATGTACGAGTATTGTCCTATTAGTTGTATGGTTTACCTAAATTTCCTGAATAGTCACATTTCGAGTAAGAATTGCATGTATATGTTTTTCTTTCACATTATTTTGTTATAGCAAATAGTGTGCATTTGCTAAGCCTAAGCCGAGAATAGTAAAAAAAATGCATTATTATAAAGAGAATATGTATGCATTAGTATTTATTTCTTCATTTTGCTAGAACTAGACGTCGGTTTTGGAATCATAGAAAGTGATCTGAAAAGAAAAATTCCTTCAGAACTACATCAACATACTATAAAATTAATATATATTTTATTTAATCAATTAATATGCAATAATTTTGTAACCATAATTCTTATTAGCTAATACGAAATAAAATTTCTACAAAATAATAAAATATCCTTACAACATGCCTAATTGAAACGAAAGAAAACATGAAAACCAGCTCAAAATAAAAGTTATTATAAATATCAATAACCTAAGGGGACGTTCATAAATTACGTTTGGTGTTCTTTTTAATTTTCTGTCCCTCCCTCCCCCTGTCGTGAGATTTTATTTAACCTTTTCCCCCAACCCCAAATCTCACGTGAAATTTTTCAAAATTTGAGTTTCTTATGTAAACGCTTTGGATTTCTATTGGAAAAGAAAAAAAAAGTTGCTTCGTATTTTTATTTACGACTAGTTAAGTCTACTTATCGATACTACTGAGAGTTTAATTATAACTGTAATAAAAATGTAACAATGGAATACTTAAATCGTAACTACTGTGGTTTAAAAAAGAATATCTACTCTAATTCAGTCCATGTAGAATCATGTGGGGTCTCAAGAGAGATTATAGGAACCAACACTTCCGTACAATTTTCAGTCAAAATCATCAGCCCCTTCAACTTCGTTCTGATTTAGCCACTCAAAGCCGTGGAGCTTGCGAACGGTAACTTTTTACCTTTGTCGTATTACCATTACGCTTTAGATTGAATCTTTAACATTTACAATATGGGTTACATGGATTGAAATAATATAATTTTTATTTTTGAGTATTTAGAAAAAAAAGTGTAATATTTGCCGAGACCTCTCCCCCAACCTCAGATTAGATAACTTTTGACTCGACTCCTTCCCCCCCCCTTAAACATCTCACGTATTTTATGAACGCCTCCTAACAAGCTATGCATTTTAAAATCAAATATTTTAAATTATTAAAGCAAAACAGTATAGTTTCTGAAGTGTACCTATTTTCCGACATTTTCTTGCGAGTGACTTAAACAATAGCAGCTGCAATGACAATGATTTGCGTTTTAGTAGGTACATTCATATTTTTAAATAAATAAAAATAAAGCCAATTCATTCGATATGAACATAAAAAAGCGTAATTAGTTCAAACAAAATTAATAGTAATTTACATTTAAAACAAATAAATTATAAAAAATATTAAAATTGTTTTATTTGCATGTATTGCATAGTTTCAGGAGAAGATGGAATCTAATGCTAAAGAAATAAACCATACTTTACCTTCTCTGGGCTGGAACAGGGGGGGATGATTGGGCAGCTGGAGGCAGTGCTGCCGGGCAGCTTCCTGAGAGTGTTGTTTGAATATCTTCTTGGTCCTCCTTTTTTTCCCCTGAGTAATGAAAGTGGAACAAATTTAATATACTCATTGGCAAAAAAAAAAATAGTATATTTGTATTTCTTTTTCTTATACCTTTGAGAATTGGAGTGTCTCCAATATAGAAGGTTGGTGCTGGCGCTTCAACAGCTGCTTCTCTAACTGATCCATCACCGCTTACAGCACTAAGAGTGTCCGTACTATCAAACATGATAGTTCGCTCCTTAGCCTGTGGGATACGACCATCTAGCTCCTGTATAATGTCACATTATTTATATTACAATTACTTTGCAATCGCAAAATGCTCTTGGCATTATAACAGTTTTGAGATGGGAAAGCTCACCAGTCTTTCGGTGTCAGAGTCAGGTTCGTGGACCTCATAATCTTGAGAATAATGTTCACTTGTTGATTGGTGTTCTAAACTCTCCATCTGAACAGCTGTGACCGGGTCTAGGGTGTCAAGTGAAGAGACCATGGTGTTTGAGCCTGGAGGGCGCGCTATGTTATCTCTCTGATTAGTAACAAGCTTGGCGAAGCGGAAAGCTTAAAAGAGGCTTGGAATAATATGTATATACATATTTATATTCTTTAATTTAACTATAAATTCTTTGTACGTGAACTTTCTTAACCAAAAGAATGGTTCTTGTGTCATTAAATAATTATGTATGGAGAAAAAACAGATTATTCCAAGAAATTTCATTTTGTAACACATTAATCTCATAACAGTATGGGAAGATGATTAAAATTATAAACATGCTTTTATAAAGAAACAAATTAAGCATTTTAATAGGACATTTCTAATATTTTCTACAGTGAAAACAACATAATGTGTGTTAATAAGTTTGTTTGATTTATTATTAACACTAATTTAATATATAAATTACATTTCATTATGAAATTGAAGATATAGTACTGTTTCGCTGTATAATATATTTAATTTAGGCAAGAATTTATAATCATTCTAGTAATTCAGGTTATATGCAATAATAACATTCATTAATTGCTTAAATATGATTATTTTGCATTCCTTTGGGGGTAAATGTGATAATAATTAGGACACATCTGTATTAAATGATTGAATAAAAAAAATAATGGAAAAAAATATATGAGAGTTCGTTTTGTGAGAAAATATAAACAAGTCTAAAGCATTCGTTTTTCTATATTACAATGGTTAGCGCTTTAGGATAGCTTGCCAATTTCATGTTATTATGAACATCGATCAATAAATTTAGAATGCAATTTATGAAATTTACCTCCAGATGTAAGACTTCCAGTCATAGGCGTATCGACTTCGTAATTATATGTTGCTCTTGTTGCATTGGAGCTTGTTGCTTCTAAACTATCTGTGCTACCTAACATTAGGTCTGCCCGAGCTCTGTTAGAACAACAAAACTCGTTACAAATAATATATGATATGTAGACGAATGAAAATGTTTCCTCAGAATACTCGTAAGCATTACATTTTGTGCTTACCGACTAAAACTTCCGGAGGAACTTAATTCTTCATCTTGACCGCTCCATGAACCGCTTGCTGGATCTGTAAAATGTTTTCCTGAAACAGTGCTATGAGCTACCGACCTCCCAGAGGAGGGTGATAGCTCACGCACTGCACTTCCTTCTCTAGAGAAATCAAAATCTTCTTGTTTATCCTCGTGTTTTTCCGAAGTAGTAGTTATGGTATGTTTAGTATATGTGACGATTTCCGTTTCCGAAGGATACCTCTCAATTATTGTCATTAAACTATCCATTTCTGATGGCTGCGAAGCTAAAGAAGAGGACATTTCAGAGCTAAACGACATAGCATTATCATCGACATGTTTTGGTATACCCGGAATGTCTATGCCGCCTTCAGTATCTAAACTTTTAATAGTTTCAGATACTTTTTTGCCATCAACAAATTTCTGCTGAATAACCGTCGTTGTTCTAACAATTTCAATAACTCCACCCTCTAACTGTTGACTTTCTCCTTGATTTATCTGTGCTTTAGATTTTTCCTCTTGATCCAAAATTTTCATCATTTCTTCACAATCTCCAGGAATAGATTCAGCGGAACCATCACTCGGAGCTGCCGCGCAGGTAAAAGTTGATACTTTCTTACATTCTTCTTCTACTTCACATACTTTATCTGCTGATGTCCCTGGTAAGGGTTCTGGTACAAAAAATGAGCCTTTTTCATCAGTCTTTTTCACCACTACTACTTTTGGTCGTGATTCTTGCATTCTTTGCTCTAATGCTAATTGTTGATCTATAAGTTTGCGGATTGCTGCAGAATCAGCTAGAAGTCTCTGTGATGGGCTGCCATAGCTTCCAACTTTTTGAGATGGACTCCCGCCTTTTTGTGAAGGACTACCACTTTTTTGACCTGGACTACCACTACTTTTTAGTGGAGGACTATTTTCACTGCTGCTATCATATGAACGTTTCTCTTGCTCCAAGAAACTGCCACTTACAACCTTTGGATCTGCTAATAACAAAGCTTCTTTTTGTTTCGCAATTAATTCCGCTTTCAATGCTTCAAGGCAAGCTGTTTCTAGCCCTTCAAATTCTTTTAAACTCGACACAGATATGTCATCACCTTGACTTCTACTTAATATATATCGTCTTGGTAGAGAGCCATTTAAAGAGTCTTGAGATGATGAATGTTGGTTATACTGTTCCATCAAAGCTCTTTCTAAGTTTTCAAATTCTTGTAGTGAACTGATTGAGATATCGTCATTTTCGCCTTTCAACCTAAACCTCATACGCGAGGCCATTTCAGATTCTGAGAGACTTCCATAAGAATTTCTAAAACTTCCGAAACTCCCAATCGATTCTTTTTGAGAACTTAAGCTTCCAATTCGACTATTGTCAAAGTCAGTCATTTCTTCTTCTTTAATGTCTTCCAAAGGAATTCTTTCGTAGTCATATCTTGGATCTCCCTCAAATTGCATCTGTATCCATCTTTTACCTGCTTCAATTTCAGCTAATTCTTGGGCTTGTATTCTTTTTTGTTCCAGCTCATAGAGTTGCAATTCTTCATCTGATAAAGAGCCAGATGCGCTACTTGTGCTCTCTTGTTTTTTTGATGTTTTTGACAGATATTCTTCTACTTCAGTATCATGACGTTTCACGTAAACTTGGGACTTAATACGAAGACTTTTCCCTTCGGGATCTGTTTCTTGTGCTTCTTTAGCAACTTCTTCAATTACAACAAAATCGTCCATTTCACTGGGTTTGTCAACCATTTCAAATTCATCACTCGTTGGTGATTCTTGTTCTTTTTCATAAGTTTGCAAAGCTCTTTCTTCAGTAGTAACCACAAGTTCAGATTTACTACTTACGGTATGGAGATCTGATTTTAATTCTGGGGTCTCTGATATATCGTACATATCATCAAGGACATATTCTCTTCCATTATCTGTAGACAATGAACTTTGACTTGGGGCTGACAAAGGGGTTTGCGGTGTAGATAGGTGTTCATGAGTTTTTAAGCTAGACGTAGAACTTTGTTTACTTTCTAAGTACACTTCCGATATTATTCCAGATTTTTCAATTTTCGTTTTAGGTACTGATGAATCACTTTTCGATTTAAGAATCTCTTCATATTGCTTTGTCCCTTCGGGAATAATGTCGCTCTCAATATCAACAAATTCTCTCTGTCTTGGTGGTTTTTCAGTTATTGGAAATGGAATAGCACCTATCTCTTGGAAATCTTTTTTGACAAACTCTTCTTTTATTTCTGTTTCCGGTTCTATAATTTGTTTTTGTGGCGTACTTTCGTCCATTTTTATAGCAGTCTTAACAATTATTTCATCGTTTGAAGATTTTATTGGTGTAATTATCGTCCCATGTGTCTGTATCTGTTCGTACTCTGCCGAGCCAATAGGAATGATTTCACTTTCTACATCAACAAATTGTCTTTGAGTTTTTTCTACTTTAGTCACTGAAAACGGTAAAGCTTCTTGATGATGTACAGAAGCTTTAGTGACACTTTCTTTAATTTCCTCTTGGTCTGAATCTATTTGAGATGAAGAAATCTCTACTTTGGAAATTGAAGACGATAACACTTCATCAGTTTTTAATTGACTTGATATAGTTGTATCTGAGCCTTCTTTATCTTTAAGAGAATCGTCATCAAACTCAATGCTTTCAGATGTTCCGTCGAGTGGAAAATGTTCTGGTATCATATCTTTTGGTTGAAACCGCATTTCATGTGACCTTTTCATTTTTCCAACAGGGCCTACTGCGTCCGATTTATATTCTTCATCACCAGATATTTCGTCATCGCTTGATTCTTTTGTTTTTATTGTTTCTCCTTTTTCTTGCGCATGGAGAAACTGTTCGATGTATGTACTACTCTCCATCAATTCTTCTTTTAACTCGTTTGCCGAAGGAACAAGTGTTTCCGATGCATCAGAAATATCAATACTAGCTACATGACTTGACGCGTCCGAATCGAGACTTCTCATACTATCTCTTGATGCAAGTGAACTGCCAGCAGTAAAATAATCCTTTGAGGTTCTTAAAGATTGAGAAGATATATCTTGACTTGTCAAAGCAGTATCATAGTCAGTGCCACTTTGTGCCGTCATCATTACTTCTACGTCCGATGATAATGGTCTACTTTCAGAATGCTCAAAACTGTGATAGTGACTTTCGCCTGAGCTGGACCAACCCTCAATTTCTGATGTAGATCTTCTGTCACCGACGCCTAGTTGGGACTTTATATGTTTTTGAACTCTCAGCTTAACTTCAGGACTTCCTTTTGAAGAGTCATTTCTATCAGAAAGAACATAATCGCTTTCAGTTTCTAATATTGAATGAGGACCGCTATCCGACCTCATAGATATATCGGCTTCTAGTGGTGGACTAGATTCTTTAAGCTGAACTGTTGCTCTTTCTTCGTCAGAAATCGAAGTTTCTTCCTGGGAATAATTTTTTTGGGAAATGCTCTCAGTCTCAATATCTATTATACTTGGTTTGGTTTCATCAGTAACAGCATTTTTTACAACATTGCTTTCACCAATGGTGGGTTCCTCTTTAATAGCTTCTGGTCTGTCAGGACTTAACAAAATTTTAAATTGAAACTCTGATGGTGATTGCTTATATTTTATGCTGCCATCACTTTTTTCACTTATTATTTCACCTTGCGCTGCTTCAAGAGACTGCTTAACTTCGTCAATTGTTTTTTCTAAAACAGATAAGTCAGCAAGAGGTTGAGCAGACATTAAAGAATCAAGTGCCACCCTTTCCGTCTCAAGTTTCATCCCGTGAAACTCGGCAGAGGAGAAATCAGTATCATAACCACTACTACAGATGTCTTCAGTACTTTTTTCTTTTAATAATTTTAATCCTTCTTTTTTCTGATCCGATCCTGTTATAAATGCTGAGTCAGCTTCATTTGAGAAATCAGATGGATGTAATGTTTCGGCGCTAACAGTAGAATCCATGGATTTTTGTAAACCTTCGCCTTCATGAGATTCTAAAGACTTTACCATATATTCAGTATCAATACTTTCACCAGATTTAATCATAGCATCCTTAGAGATGGTGCTTAGGTCGTCAGTAATTTCCTGAGTACTGGGCGAAGTATCTATTTTGGAAGTTTTTAAATTACACTCAGGTTTAGTGTCTAATACTTCTTTTACATCTATGACTGTATCACTACTCATAGCTAATGTAGTTGACGTTACAGTAGTCGTTATTTCACAAGGCTTTGAACTAGAAGTTTTTTCGCTGATATTGGCGCTATCTTTCTGTATAGATACTTCGAGTACTACATTTTCCATTTCGCTTTGTGGTAACTTGACTGGAGATTTAAAAGGTTTATCTTTTTGAAGCGTTTCACTAGCTTTATCATCATGAGGTAGTTCGGGTAGGACCTCTGACTCGGAATGTGTATCTTGACTTCCTGTTCGACTAAAGGTACTTTTAACAGGTGAGGTCGAAATTTTTATTTCTTTAATAAAATCTACTTCATACACCTCGTCATCCTTTTTAAATGATCTAGATTTACTTTTTGGGCTTCCTTCAGATGAATCTTGTCTTTCGACGGTTTCGCTCTTAAAACTTGGTACATGTGAAGCATCAGAACTAAGATCGTCGTGTTCCTTACTCTCAATAACAGATTCTTCTTTATGATGCTCTACTTTCGAACTGATTATTTGTCCTTTTTCGGACACCTCCACACTGCACAGCGTCTCATCTTTCTCTACTATTTTTAAATTAGAATCAACAAAAGCAACTCTAGCTTTACAATCATCTTTGATATCCTCTAATTCTGCAGGTTCTGTAAAATATTCCTTTCCCCACTGTTCATGAGATAAATCTCGTTCCGATATTTTAACTTCTTGTTTTTTCTTAATTGTTTCATCTTTTAACGCAGTCATTTTTTCCTCAGATTTGGTTTGCCTCCCAGTGTAAAGACCCTGTTCACAAAACTCACGCTCTATTTTAACAATGTCTGTATCGTCAGTACTTTTAAAGACAGTTTTTGTTTCAATATCTGAGCGCTTCGCAGTTGCTTCATGGGCCTTTTCCATTTTCTTTTGAGACGTTTCAGTTTGATCGCCGTCTCTTCTTACTGTAGTTTTTTCCTTCATTTCATGTTCTTGTCCCCGAAGTTCATGACTTGTTTCAGTTTTTATAATAAGCGAGTCATCATCAGAGGAAGACACTTGTTTTGTCTCGGAAAAATATTCCTGTCCAGATATTTGTCTTGTTTCGGTTTCTTTATGGGATAAAACAGTACTATACTCACTTGTAGCTCCAAATTTAGCTATCATATCAGACATGACAGCTTCCGGATCTATACTTTGAAATTTTAATTGAGAACCTTCTATTGTCTTTTGAATTGATGAAGAAGATGTCGATGTTTCAATTGTAGACTGTGAGTAAAATGTATCTGATGTAGATGATACTTGCTTATCTTCATGCATTTCTTTTTTTATTTGATCAATAACATCGATGCTTTTTTCTATTGTTCGGTCTACTAATTCTTTGGTACCAACAGTGATTGTTGGCTTATCGACATTAACAAATGTTATATTCTCGGCGACGTGTTTTGTAGGTGATTTAGGTGTAGCAGCTGCACTAAGTGCTTTAGAGGCCTCATTAAGGATTTCTGTAAAGGAAGATAAAAAAATACTAAGAGGTGATGTAGTTATGACAAAAGTACAATAAAAGTAGTTTTATAGGTTAAAATGTACATAAGACAATAAATAAATACTCAAATATGTATAAAAACATAGATGGTGATGACGAACATTTTTTTTAGTGAATACAACGTTATGGTGTCCATGAAATAAGCCTTTCTATACTTACAAAAAATAGCAATGTAATAAAATGTAAAATGGAAAAATGTAACAGTGAAGAAGGCTAGGTGATGCTGCGAAATGTATTTACGACATTGTTATGACTT
Source organism: Danaus melanippus (assembly GCA_010014825.2). Taxonomy (NCBI): domain Eukaryota; kingdom Metazoa; phylum Arthropoda; class Insecta; order Lepidoptera; family Nymphalidae; genus Danaus; species Danaus melanippus. Next base: position 3,459,522 of record JAAAKD020000172.1, read on the forward strand.
CAATCAAAGCGAAACTTTACTCAAAAGTGAACAATAATATGAAGTGTGAAAAAAACCATTTGCTATTTAATGACAGGAAAATCAACGTGTCCCAAAAAGAAGTAAAAAGCGATACCAAAGAAACATTTGTGTGATTTTTTCCAATTATATCAACTTACCTAAGAAACGTGAGGACTCCGCAAGAAAGAAAGTAAAATTTACTGTGCGACAAATATTAGCATAATTTCTGTAGCTCTTTGCGAAATGATTTCTAAGGTACAGCAACAATTCGAAACGAATACTTTTGTTTTAAATTTTTATTGAAGATGAATTGTTTATATGATTTCGCTACTGAACTACTGCAGGTGCTGATAAATGATTTTGATTTCTGGTTAAATCTTTACTCAAGTTTGATCAGCTGATGTTAAGTCATGCACAATTCTTACTAAAAAGTGTGGCGGAACGATTTTAGAGACATTATATTATGTATTAAAACATGAGTAAGGTTTCGCTATGAATTGCCACTATCTATAATAAACTAGCTTTAACTGCCAGGAAGCTAACATAAAATTTAAAACTATTATTACAGATCAAAAAGATGTTCTTAAAGTGGTGTTTTTAACTTTTGTACCTAAGTAAATTTTAAAAATGATAATAGTCTTATTAATGTAACAAAATAAAAAATAAATAAAATCTATGTATCATTTAAAAATATATCAGTATTATGTATGACTTTAAAAATCATATATAATTTCTATTATTTTAATAAAAAAAACTCATTGTACTTTTTTTCTCAAAATATAAAGAAATTTTGGAGTTCCTATTATAGAAATATATTTTAACAAATGTAGAGTATTTGCTTAAATGCTCCAATTGTTATATCTTGAATTTATTTTATATATTTAAGTACTGACCACTTTGGTGGGCTTCGGTTTCACTGGTAAGGCTGTCTCCGGCAGAAGATGCTCGAGGCGATTGACGGTTTGTTTCAAGAAACGATGAATCCGAACCTAAAACCGTATCACGTACCTAAATGATTTTTTCTAAAAATGTTTTTAAAACACATTGGTCATTTAAGATTTACCTTTTGGTTGCAGTCCGGTTGGCTTATCTATCGATACAGTTTCTTCACGTTTAACTTTTTCTTTCATTATCAAATCTACAGGTGACGGCGGTGGAGTCTTGGAAAACTTTGTCGAAAGGTCTGCAAATGTGATAAATTGGTTTTGTTTTTCTGTTTATATTAAGGTTATTATATAAAATATATATCTTACCATGACTAACATGACTCGAATCAATCCTTATCAGAGCACCTTGGGCCGAAATATCTTCAAGTAAGTTTGAACATCTTCTATTTAATTCCTTTATATCAGGTACTTCAGATTCTTCCTCCTTTTCAGGTTCTTTTGAATGACCTTTCTCCTCTTCCTTTTCAACTAACACACTTTCACTCTTGGATACTGTATCAGTTACAGCATCTGTTTCAATTTTAGGTTCAGTAGCTTCGGATAGCTTTGGATGTTCACTATACAATTTGCTTTCATTGCTAACTGATTGTTCCTGTGTAAAGCTAGCTGTTGAAGAAACCGCTCTTAATATAGATATCTCTTCCTCTATCAATTCTTTGCCTTTAGTTATAATATCAGATGCATCAGATGCCAATGTTTTTGATACATCAAAAGAAGAATGTTCTTCAGAGAAAGTTTTCTCATCCAGTGATCTTGAGGTTTCTTTCACACTATCTATAGAAACCTTAGAGAAGTCTTTAGTCAAGTCTACGGTTGAATCTTTTGATAACTCATTTGTAGCAAAATCTCTTGACGTATCTTTACTGTCTATTGATGATTTAGAGTAGTCTTTGGTAAGGTCAATAGACTTCTTTGATATGTCATCTGTTTGGTCTTCTATTCTAGATTCTTCTTTTGCGTCCATAGATGTTTTAGAGGGATCCTTTACTAAGTCTGCTCCACTTATTTTTGACAAATCAGCTGATGTTCCATCTTCGAGAACCGATTTTTGATCATCATCTGATGACTTAGTCAAAGTGGATATTACAGTAGTTAAAGATGATTCCGTAGTTGATTTCGATACAATTTCTGATCGTAGCACACTATCTACGAAGTGAGTCTTCTTAACATATGTGTCAGAAAATCTGTCATCGTCAACTCCCGGTTGAGCAATTGAGCTTGCTCCAGAATGCACTTGAAATTGTGTGTCTTTTAATTGTGTGGATTCTGTGTCTCCAGGGAATTTTCCTTCGTCTTCAAAATACTCCACCTATTTAAAAATATTGATATTAAAAATATTTAATTCTAAATGGTCTATTTCATATTAAATTATTTAAACTTAAAATAACTTCTAAAAATTTGTACAAATACCTCTTTCTCTGGAATATCATCTGCGTCGTCAAGTGAATCCGTTTTTATTTTCTTAATATCAAAACTCGAGGTCGGGAGTTTTCCATCAATATCAGAGGTTGGTTCAATAATTTCTAAAACTTTGGCTTTGTCCATATCTAAAATAAAATACATCCTGATTACTCTTTATAACCAGACACTTTAAAATATTAAAAGCTTAAATAAAACGAGTACATTTAATAAAACTAAACACAACTGATTCTTCACGTACCAGATTCAGAGTCCGTATAAATTTGTTCCTCTACTTCATCCGGCGAACTTTGAACAGAAAATGTTCGAGATTGTTTTTTCTTTGGCATAATTGCCACTTCACCACTATCTCTTGACAGTGATTTCATAAGAGCTGGCCTTTCCTTAGAAACCTTTGTTTCCTCGGAAATCTGTGTAGTGTCTTTCTTTTTCGTCATATGAGCATCTTCCACAACCTTGGATTGAACTAAATAATCTTCAACAGTATGAAGTGCTTCTTCTATTATAGAATCTACAGAAACCTCACCCTGAAGGTCTTGCGGTTTTTCTTCTTCAAAGACTGCTTCTTCAGACGAAGCATCTAAGTCTTCTGAGGCTTGTTTAATTATGATTTCAATATTATCGGCCATTTGCTTCATAGCTGAGTCGGATTTTTTCATTTCTGTTTGAGATTCTTTTTTTTGTGATGTCGTTGATGACGTTTGTGTATCAATTTCTATTTTTGAGATTTCTTCTTCCATTTCTATTTCAGATTCAGCAATTCTTTCTAATGAAATGGCAGGACTTATACACGAATGTCGTCTTTCCTCTTTTTGTGGTACTCTTGCATCGTACAATCTTCTCTCAGTTTCCAGTATTTCTTTACTAATCATTTTAACATCTTTTTCATGTATTGGACTTTTTGTTGCTGCGACAATTGTTCCTTTTTGTAGTATATCATCAATTACACTCGTAACGTGATCTTTCGTTACTTCTTTGGTGTCCCTTAATTTTAAATCTGTAGGAATCGTTTTTTTACTATCAATATCTAAATCAAATTGGCTTAGAGTATCAGTTCTTATTTTGCTAATATCAAATTTTGGTGTTGTTGTTTTAGAATCGGTCGACGCTTGAATTAATGTTGATGAATCTGGAACTGTAAATGTTTCCTCTTTGTCCTCAGTTACTCCAACAGTTATTGAACTTTTTAATACTGGTATTGAGACTTCTCTTTTTTGGTCTTGTTTTATATCTGATTCACCCAACTTTTCTTCACGCATGTCTGCTTGAAATACAACAGACTTATGTTTCATTTTATCAACCACGGATTTGTCTGTTTCGTGTGATATAATGGTTTGTTGATGAATCGATTTGACCGATTCTGATACTTTGGTTGACACTGTTTCCTCTCCGGATGGATATTTCGTAATTTCGGTTGTGGTTGTCTTAATACCTTCATCGCCAGAGGGACACTGCGTCACCTCAGTCACAATAGTTCTTCTTATTTCTTCACCATTTGGTCCTACTTCTGTTGAGGTTTCTGTGGTGGATGATTTGGCTGTTTTTTCTTCCAATTCATCTATTTTTGTTTGAACTTCTGGTTCTTGTAATGTTGTAATTAGTTTTTCAGTATGTTGAATAGATTTCACTGATTCTGTTACTCTAACAGATACAGTTTCCTCTCCAGATGGATATTTAGTTTTTTCAGTAATGGTAGTTTTTATTCGTTCTTCACCGGATGGGTCTTTCTTTTTTTCAGTTAATATAGTTCTTGTTATTTCCTCACCGTTTGGTCCTGTTTCTAATTCAGACTCCGTGGTGGATAACTCGCTCTTTTCATCTTCTATTTCATCTGGTTTTACCCTTTTTTTGGTTTCTTGATATTGTTCCGTGTGTTGAGTACATTTCACCGATTCTGATACTTTAGTTGATATCGTTTCTTCTCCGGATGCATTCTTGGTGACTTCAGTAATGGTGGTTCTAACCCTTTCTTCACCCGAAGGACATGTTATGGTCTCAGTTATAACAGTTCTTTTTATTTCTTCTCCATTTGGTCCTACCTCAGTATGAATATCGGTTGAAGACGTTTTGTTTTCATCATATTCTGACTCATCTGATTTTAAAAGCATCATGTGTAGTCGATCTTCCAATGCAGATTCCGTTTCCACGAATGTATAATGTTTGTCTGTTTTTGACTTAACACTTTCTGAAGGAATTGTTAAAACTATATCTTCACATAAAGGTTCAACAAGACTTTCAATTTCTGAAGTTTTTAATGATTCTGTAAGGGTTTTACTAATGACGTCTTCTCTAGATTTCTCTGATAATGGTTCATGTTCTTTCTGAATTATTTGGTCGTCTTTAATAATACGTTTTTCTAAAAAACGACTAGATTCCGAAACTTTTGTTGTTGTTTTTTCTTCTCCTGTTGGATAAAGTGTGGTTTCAGTCACAGTCGTTTTTGTGATTTCTTCACCCGATGGTGTTATTGTTTGTTCGACAATAGTTGTTGTTGAAATTTTTTCACCTGTTTCTCCTATGACTGTTTCAGTTTGAGAAGAAATAGTTTTATTATCTGTCGTAACAACTGCCTCCTGTATTATATTTTGTTCGTCTTGTGTCATTTTAGCATATTTAGTTTCTGGTTCGATTTCTGCGGATTTTTCCGCTGGAATTAATTGTTCAGATAAAGATTCCACCCGTTCTGATACCTTCACAGAAACATGTTCTTCTCCAGATGGGTAAGTCGTAGTTTCAGTAATCGTTGTTTTAATTATTTTATCTCCTGAGGGACCTTCTTTGATTTGAATCATAGTTGTTATATTTATTTTTTCACCAGAATCACCTATTCTAGTTTCTGTAGTCGACGATACTTTGTCATCCAGTTTGCTATCATCCGATATCATAATTCCTTCAGATGAAGCTGACATTTTTGTCATTTCTGTATCTTTACTTGAGGCACATTTTCTTGGATCCGAATCTTCGTGTGATTTTACAAGACGGTTATAGTCAGAAATATGACTAACATCAGTTTCGTAAGTTGGCCATTCCTTTTTCTTTGATTGAGTTTCAACTGATGTAACAATTCTGTCTTCTTTTTTAACTTGAACAAGGAGTTCACGCTTTAATTGCTCTTCACGTTCGCGCATTAAAAATTGGCTTGTAATTTTTTTATCCGGCATTGAGCTGAAAGAAAATTATAGTTAAAATTTATGACTTCATTAGAATTCTACCTACAAAACGTATTTTAAATTCCCACCTCACTTCTGCAATATGTGGCAATTTTGGTACATAATCCATAACATGATCTTCTGGAAAACCTTCTACATCATCCAATGAGTCCCCGTGACTTAATTTTGCTATTTTTGATGCCTCGGTTTTAGCTGCAAAGTTGTTGATATATACATAAAATAATGTGTATTAAATGACTATTTGGATACAACTATTTTTGAATGTTGCTAAAGATTATCTTTTCGTGCAGATAAAATGAAATGTTTAGTAGGAAATACCTGGAGATTTAGCTTTAGTATCTCTATCTTGACTACTTTCAACTCTTTCGCGATGAATATCAACATGTGTGCCTTGAGTTCCAATATCATCTTCAGATTCTTCAAATGTGTAATCTCTTGATTCAGTTATACTATGAGCATCAGATAGTCGCTTCTCGTCTAATCGTAATTCGCTCACGGATCCTGACCCAACTGATGTTACCGATTGACGTTTAGCTATAACATCTACAAACAATTTTACAAAAATCATAAAATATCCATAAGAAAATAAATAGCGGATTTCTATTTTTTACCTTTTCCTAAAGGTTCCCCCTTTACTTTGGCTATTTCTACTTTTTCTGTTTCTTTCAATACTTTATCAATAGTACCTTCTATATGAGATTTTTCCAACTTTTCCTCTTTTACCACATGTCCTTCTTCTGAAGAAGTTTTTTTGTCCGTGACAGCATCTTCGGAACTTATTCTGTCAGAAATTCCTTCAGAGGACTTACGATCAGATATTTCTATTTCTCTACTGCTTTCGGATGATATTTTATCCGATATTTCATCTTTATCGGACAACCTATCTGTTTCCTCCGCTTCAGTAACAATCATATGAAACTCCTGTTTAGTTGAAGGTATTAGTTCTGATAAATCACTAAGTTTTGTTATAGAAACAGATTCAGTTCGCGAATGACGTTTTGGTGTCATTTTTTTGAAAACTATATCAGATTCTTCTGTTTGAGGTGAACCAGAATCTCCTGAATCTTGCTGAGTAGATTCCAAAATCTTTGGATCTATCTTTAAAGTCGTAAAACCAATAGATTCTTCAAACTTTTCGTCCCCAAATCCACTACCAGAATCTACAGTCTCTTCATATTCCGCTCGTTCATCAAAATCGGAAGAAGATATTTTTGCTTTTATGTCAGATTGATCTGACTTTAAAGAGTCCGCCTCTGAATGACGCCTCGAATCAGTATGATCAGATTCTTCCAATGAATCAGAGTAAATGCGCTTTGAAAAGAAACATTCCTGAACTGAATCATCTTCTGGAACAGTTTCTATAAATTGTCTTGCTTTTGCACTTATAACTGGAGATATCTACAAATAAGAATAAAAAACTAGATTAAAATAACTATATAATTTAATTTAAGTTATATATTAAGTAGAAATTTTAACGATACGTGTTCTGTATTATTAATACAAAGTATATTATTAATACAAAAAAAATAATATTAAAAGTTTTACTACTGAAATTTATATTTAGACCTATGATACTGTAATATCTACTTTCTGACCTTTTCATCTTCTTTATTTGATGCAGCAGACGAATGACCTTGATTACTATATTCAGTTTCATAATTTAAAAATTTAATAGTTTCATCTTTGGCGATTTTTAAAGTTGCATCTTCAACTTGATGAACTTCTTCAATAATAGGCTTTTCAGATAAAGGTTTATGCGCAGGACTCATACCCATTTGATCGTCTAGATCAGAAAATTGTGAGGTTTCATCCAAGGAATCACTCCTATGCTTAGATTCTTTCGAATACATCTAAAAATATAAATATATCCATAGTAACGAATTTTATTTTTAAAATTCAAATCATTTCAGATATCTTTTACTGAAAAAATATTGTCTAACTCTGCCAAACAAAATTATAATAGTTTGTTGACAGTAATATGAAATGAATGTTTTATTTTACCTTAGATTCCGTTTGAGATACAAAACTGACATCTTTTTCAGTACTCTGTTGTAAATCAGCCAGTGAGTCAGTTTTATCAATTGTAGATGGTAAGGTGGATTCTTGAGATAACTTTTGGCCTGTTGTTTCTTGTGTTTCTGAGACTAATGAATCAGTTTTAGCTTGTTTACTTAAATCAGACTTTGTGCTGGTTATTGACGGTTGCGATTCAGTCTAAAAATAAAATATAAATAAAATAGAATTAAAAAGATATATAGAATAATTAAGTTTTTATGTTCCATACCTTTTCTTTTATTTTCTCTTCTAGTATTACTTCTTTTCCTTCTGCAACCTCTGTAAGTTCTTCCTGGCTAACCTTGAATGTCAATTCTTCTTTTAATTGTTCTTTTATTTTAGGTTCCTTTATGCTTATAGAATCATCGTCTTTTTGTTTTTTGTCTTGTTGCTTTTTGTCGTCTTCTTTTAACGTTGTCTTTGATACGACAGTGTCATGAAAATCCGTTTTTACGAATATTTGTTTACTCTGTTCGAATTTGGATTTCCTATCTTTTTCAATTTTAATTGTTGTTTGTGACTCAGTTTCTGTTTCTGAGTCTGTTGATTTTTTTAAAAATTCACTATCTTCCTCAGATGAAACTTGTACTAACGTTGAATCTGTTCTCATTGTTTTGGGGAATATTTTAGTTTTATCCTCATACTTGGTCTTGGAATCAAAGTGTTGTATGGTTTCTTTAACTGATTTTGCAGTATCGACGTTCGATTCAGTATCTACAATAATTTTCTGATTTTCTATTTGCTTTGATTGCTCTCTCACAAAAGCTTGAGTATATTCAATGCCTTGGTCTTGTTCTTGGGTATGTCTCCTTAAAGCTTCTTTAGTAAGTTTGATAGGTTTTGTTGTATCAATGGTAGGCTCACGTAATATTTTAGTTTCATAGGCATTTATTTTGTCTTTTAAAGTGGCTTCAGCAATATCTTTTTGACTTTCAAATACAAGACCTGGAGATCTTTCCCCATCATCTAATTTTTCTTCTACTCTAGCATTGTCGATTTCCTTTTGAGAAATGGTTTCTTTTGTAAATGTTTCTATTTTAATTTCAGTTGTTTGTTTAGTTTCCGTTTCTAGAGTAATAGATTTTCTTGGTGTTATTGTGACATTTGAGAAGTCACCCGAGGGGAATCTCATAGATTCATTACGCATATGCCTTTGTAAATGCTTAGGTGTTGGTTTACCTGGTGATGATGGATCATATTTTCTAAATTGATCTGTCCTTTCTACTTTCACCTCTTCTGTTTTGTCTTTTATAACTTGTTCCCTATAGATTTCTGTTTCCCTTTCACTATCAGCAGGAACTGTTTGTTTATGTTTTATATGTTCCTTTCTAGGCTCGGCTTTAACCTATATGCGATATGACTATTTAGTAACAATTTATAAACTATTATTCATATAACACTAGTGACATTACTAACCTGTTGTTCAATATCTTGAAACTTCTTTATATCAGGCTTGATTTGAGTTTTTATTTCAATTATCTCTTCACGCAATTCTTTTTTCTGTTTAGAAGCTGGGATTTTACTGGAGCTGAGTTTCTTTGTTATCTGCTCCTTTCTTTCAGCCACACTACGCTTGATATCTTAAAATAACGTAAATAAAGATAAATTATAATACATACCAAACTAAACTTCAAAAGAATAAATATGAATTCATTACCTTCATCTTCCTCGCTCTCTTCGCTAGGCGTTGGTGTTCTATCCATTTCGCTTTTATCTAATATTGATTTTTCTTCAGGAGAGTACTTGGCTTCATCCTGATCTAAGTCCTCTGTGCGAGAATGTTCTGCGATCTCACTATCGTCATATGTACTCTCTTTTAGTTTATTGTCTTCTTCGGCTTTAAGAGATCAAAATTGATAAATTTTAATGCAAAGTTTTTGTATCGATTTGCAAAATTTCCTATAAAATATTTGATTCCTACCTTTGTATGCTTCTATTTCTTCAGAAGCTTGTCTTTCTTGATATATATTTCTTTGAATACGTCTTTCATTTATCAGTTCAGATTGTGGTGCAATGATATCGTCTCTTCCGATACGACAAAGCGCAAGTTCTAGTGAATTATCTAAAATTAAAATTACCTATATTAAAACCACATTTTTCACAATATATTCGTTGTTATTTAAGAGTTAGTAATGCAATATTAAAATACCATGTGCTTTTGTTCCTGATTGAGTCTTCCAAAGTTTAAGCATAAGCTGGGCCTGTTCGGCCGCGGTTATCCTTTTCGCTTGTATTTGATTGACAGTTGCAACACTCACACCGAGTTCGTATGCCAAAGCCACCCAGTCTTTGCCTAATAGGTTACAAATATCTTCCAATCTACGACAAATTAATATGACGATTAATTTCCGATTGTTTTTTAATTACTTCTTATGTAGAACGAACATTAAAAAATTAGATGCAATCAATTTACACCCACGATAGTTAGTTAAAAAACGTTTTTAATAACACAATTTTATTTTATAACTGTTACTTCAGTTACTTTAAACAAGCCACAGTAGACAGAGTCACCTCCCTGAATGGGGCTAATCCTGTTATGTAGAGAAAATCTTGTTAACTTTAACCTTGTCTATTTATACAGGGTATATTGCCCATATTTATATACAATCTCTTAATTCATTTATGTTCAATATTGACTGATAGGTCTTCAAAGAGTTATGATACAATTAAAAAAACTAATTATAAATTAATTATTTATATTATATAATTAGCATATTTTAACGACAAAGGTTTTGTCTATTTATAAAAAAATTCATGTTACAAACGTTTAAAGATGTTATAAACGCTATAGTTTTTACTAATGAGACCATTAAAATTGAATTTATATGAATAAGTATAATTTAAGTGGCTTACTATGATAGCAGGAAAATAGGGCAGAACAGATTACCCACATCTAAATTAAAGTTTATATTTTTATGCTAGCAACTAAGAAAAAGCAATTGTTATATCAAAAATACACAACAATTTAGGACAGTTACAAAAGGTTGTGCATACCACAGTCTTTATAACTATAATATTATATTCGAAGCAACGAAAAATCGGTTACAAGTTTCATTGACTTATAAAGCTTATATGAATTAATATATATTAAGGATACCGTGAATTACGAAAGATCAAAAGAATCAACAAATGGCAAAAGCACTACAACAAATGGCAAAAGACCAATGTAATATTGACGTCATAGTATCTCAATAAGAAATCTGGAGAAAACAATTACCTAGGATCTCGAAGTCTTTGTCTCCATATGAGTTCTTGTTCTTCTGTGCGGCGCGGCATCATGTCTATTGGTACTGGGGAGATTCTTTCCACTGGTAAATCATCGGGCACCATGATATTCAGAATAGCGATCTAAAGTGGAATGCATTTTTTGTTTTATTTGCAATATTACCTTTAATATGATTTTCTTATTTTCAATAACTTACAGGTGTTGGTGATGGTTCCCCTTTGGGTACTTTTGGATCTCTCATAAACTGACACCTGCAGATGGGCTCCAGGTCTTGAGTCTTAATCATAACCGGGAAAGCAACACGGTTTTCACGGAAAGCTCGGAACGGTATTGAAAGTTGTTCGCCTGATTTAGCCACAGGAACCAAGTTACCTCCAAATTCTAAATAGACCGGTTTACCTTCATGTACCTAATACAATAAAAGCAAATAAGAAAATGTTAATATGTATATTAAAGATTATTTCATTCAAAATCGTCACAACCATCAAAATAAAGTTGTACCTCTACATCACGACTCTTCGCAACTTGGATGAACCTTTCAATTCTCTCCAAAGCTTTATCTTCTTTATCATCAGTGACACAAAACATACGAAGCTGCGCTTGACATTCATCGGTTCGTTTCGCGTAAACCACAAATCGTGACATAAACGGAACGTGGATTGCTTCCCTAAAATGAATATAACGATAACAGAAGAATTTCTGCCACAAATATTTATTTTGCAAAAAGTTGAGGTCCTCACCGGTATAATTCAGTAGCCATTTTGGTGGCATCTTCCACATGTCGACAATCAATGAGCCAATAACGTGCAGAGACCGTTGTTGTGAAAGAAACACAATCATTTACGAATGTCAACGGAGTATTTTCAGTCACATCTTCCCAATGCGCCCTGTTGGTTCCACCTAAAGTAATATGAATGTTATGTTTTTCGTATTATATTTTCAACATAATATTTTATTACTCCTTCCATTCTTCTACTTCAGCTGTAATGCTCTGCCTTTTGTAAAATGGTATACATTAAAATTCATGCAATAAGCGTAACCAATAATATCATTGTTAATCTACTTACTATTTCATACATAAAAGATTTACATTTTATATTTCATGTATAATGTATAATGACACATCAGTTGCACTGAATGTTAATTCTAAGCAATAGTTTAGAAGAAAATAGGTTAATAAATATAAAAAATAAATAAATAAAATGTTTCCAAAACGGCCTATAGCAAACACACAACAAGCAGAGGACAACATACCATAGGAAAAATTATATCGTACCGTGTATTGTTAATTTAATGAAAATTGTGATTAAATTGTGGTAATCGTTGTTGGTTTTATTTGTCATCAAAGCATTGTGCCTTATTATAATAAAATAAATGATGGTCTAAGTGTTTTCACTGATATTACTAAAAATAGATCTCTCGAAGGACAACCACTGAAAAAATAATGAAACTAAAAAGTAATAATTCCTTTGGAATGGTGATATAATGTAAAAAAGTGTAAAAAAATAAATCAAAAGATGAAACAGAAAATGAAACTGATAGGCCGTTTTGGAAAATAAATTGATCAGTTCAGAAGCAAAATAAAGAGTTCTGTTAATATTAAAGAGTAAGTAGGGTGTGTGATTGTCTTATGTAGCACCAAAGAAAGAAGAGTAAACATTCCATTACTTAATCCATAAACCGTCATTGCTGGTGCTATAACTTTGATCGTAGTGCCGATATCAAAAAATGCAAGTTATCTAGAAGTAGTATTTATTACATTTGTACTAAACCGAGATTATGTGAGGTAACTGCGGTGCATTTTTTTGTATTTCCAGGTTGATTTCTTTACAAGTTTAACACAAAGTGTACGTGATTTAGGAAAGCAAAACTTTCAGCCCGTGCAAAAAGGAAGAATGTATGAAAGCAAGATATGAAAAAAGCATTCAAGTGAAGGGGGAAAATAACAATGTCATTGATAACTATATTCATTGAAAATAATTGTAGTATAGAAATAAAAATAATGATTACTCATGGACAAAATAAAACAATAAAGGGATAAAATCAAATTATGGTATAAAATAAAAAAAATGTGAAACTTAACCAACATTTTGATTTTAACTTGTATAATATGTCTAGTATTTTTTTACCTTCGAGAGATCTTTTGCGATATACCCCTGTTGGTGCGCGTCGAATAGCAGCGTTTAAAATAACGCCACACACGGTGAGCGTGCAACACACACAAACACACGAGAACAAAGACAATGTAGACACGCACAAAACGCACACATAGGTAAATACCCCAATAGCTGCACTGTGTATTTGCTATAAGCGCCATTTCATATTCAATATGGCATTTTAATTGTCTTTATAAATGTAACCCTAGCTTGTATATATTTTTGAAAATGTCAAGGATAATAAAATAAAACTACTCTAATTAATGTTTCAATTAACATGCTTATCCCATTGTCAATAAGTTTGGGATAATCGGTTTCTAATATATGGAGTAATTTCATTTATATAACTACCTTCAATATAGTCTTACCCATAGCAGAGAAGAAAAACTATTAACAGCGCTAACTGTATTATGATTTTAACTAACCAAACTATATGATGTCAATAATATAAATATGCTATGTATATCTACAGATCTCATCTTCGTTATATTAAATTCATGGTCGTGATGGCTTACTACTTAAAAATTGTATTGTAATGGAATATCGGTCAAGTACTTATTGAGATGAGGCAGTATATCGATTTACCTAAAATTTTAGCAATCTTACCTTGAAGTAACTACAGAAAATGTATTTAGTACATATATATGTATGTATATAGCGTAATTAAAGCCATACTCCATTGCAACACTTCACAATTACTTTAGCTACTGGAAATATTATCTTTCGTGGAAATCTTTTTTTATTTTTTTTTTAATATTAAACGGATTACGATGAAATACCTTTATTGCTTCCAGTTACCAAGCTTGTAGGAATTTTATTAGGAAAAAAAAAAGAAAATTTAAGCATACCTGATATTGAACAAAGAAGTCTCAAGGTTGGCGCTGATGATGTACTGTATTGATTGGTCATTCCTTGGGTGTGTGGTCTAGGGGCTGGCATGCTGAGAGTTATGGCCTTATGGAATTTTCGCCTTCTTGGCTCTACGGTAACAACTGGTGAAACAGCTACTCCACGACCTAATAGCTTTGCAGTCAATTCCGAGTCTATAATTTGGGCCTGTAAAACAATTTAGAAGTGCACAAATTACAACTATTTATAATAAATTAACTTCAATATCAGTTCAATAAATGTATGTCACTTTACCCAAAGACCAAACAAGATTTTAAGGCAAATAAACAGTGAGATTTAGAAATTAAATACATATAGAAAAAATGTACTTACTTGGAAAATGTAATATCACATTTTAGTTTGGTTTTCTTTTTAAAAAGCTATGCACAGTCATAAAGTTTATTTTGTAAAAAAATAAATAAAACATAGGTGATGTAAAGGAGGGTGGTGCACAAATAAGCAAGAATGAACGAATGAAATCACAAGAAAAGCAAAAAAATTAAAATCACACAATTATCTTTCATATAATTCTCACACATGCGGAAGTATAAATGCAAATTATAGCCCAAAAAAGCCTGGAAGATCAAAAAATATGCAAAAAATACCTTCATCATGCACATCTCATTTGGTCTTTAGGAAATTAGGGTTCGCAAAAAAACAAACACATCAATTTTAACGTTTTATAAGACTACATTACCCAATAAATTTAGCATTTCTTAAAAATACACACTACCTAACAATACGCCACACCTGATACCACGCCAACAATGTGTACAGTAAGTAAAATATATAAAGTTATACAAGACAAAATTTATATTATAAATATGGAAACCGCATGCGATCTCACCTAAAGACCAAGAGAACACAATAACGCATTTCATTTATTTGCTGTGTGAGAAAAAAATTCTAGTGATTTCATTATTCATTAAAGCTTACATTAAAAACAAAAATATATGTATTTTAAAATTTTATTTGTTTTCATCTACAGGTATTTTTAAGTGAACTAAATTTATTGGGTATAATATTAATAAAACTGTAGTATCGCATCTAATTTCAACCTTATGTACTAAAAATTGTAACTGTTTCTTGTCGATATGTGATTAATATATCTTTGAATGTTTTATACTCGTATATAGACTACCACATGCTTCTTGGAAGTCGCAGTAAATAAGTAAGACAAAGCGGAGTAAATGTTACTTATAAACTAAATACTTCATACGCGGATACATAGCTTAATTTATTGTCAAGGTGATAAGTTAATTCACATTGTTTTGGTAAACATGTAATCATTAGAAAAGATTCAATAAATTAACTGCCAATAACTTACTTTACCAAGAACTACATTTATTGCTATGCAAGTCTGCGTTTCTTAAATTTCTCACACGTGTTATCCATAAAATACATAAAAATATGTTTGTATATGTTTTAATATTCTGTAATAATAATATCGTGATCGTTGTAGTATAGAATTTAATATAATACTAAAAAGATTTGGCATCTATATTTGTACTTGAGGCTGTATGGCAATGGCGTTATAGTGGAACACAATCTTTTGGCATATAAACGAATAAGCACTTTTATACCTATAAATAAACATGTATTGGACTCCATATTAAAATACTTTTTAGATCTACGTATTAAATTATTTCTCAATAATTTGTTTAGAGAAAATTCATACGTCTTCTAAAAACACTAAGATGTAGGTACAAAGATTTTTGATTTTTTTTTCTTTTATATTACAGATTCTATAACATCTTTAGACTTTAACAAATATCTGATAATATTGATATTACCCGTTAAGTCTTTTATTATATTCTTAATGTATTTAGAAGAATTGGTGAGAAGACATTAATTTTAATAAAACATTTTAATAACATCGTATAAACTAATCCTATTTGGACCGACTGCGTCAGATCAACTAATATTATAAAAATACTGCTAAAATTCATTAATACTGCTAAGAATACTGTCATTGATCAAATAAAATAAATTAATTCCTTAAACATTTCAATCATTATTTTACGTTTTAACTATTTGGATAAAGGTGAACGATTGGACTTACTTGGACATGAACACAATCATTTGGTATATCCTAAGAGGAAATACTACCATATCAAGGAGAAACGTTTCTTTTTGGAAACGTTATTAACAGTTATTTTTTTCAAATTTATATCTTTAACTCCCTTGCGTGGTTTGAACAGATTTACCTGAAGGCCTACTTTAATCTTCTTGGTCAAAGCTCCCTGTGGAAACACTGCTTGTACTTGAGGCACAACTGAACTGGATACCATGCCACCTAAAATTTAACGATTATTAGGATTAGTTATGAGTATACCTATTTTTAAAGTAATAAATGTAACTGGTGCAGAGTAGAATCTATTAGTTTGTTTAAATAGAATTAGTATAAATTTTAATATGGCTGATGGTGGATTAATGAATAATTATCTACATATTACAATGGGATCTATTTCATAGGGATTTTTTCAGTTAAGTAACATATAAATTCGTTTGTAATCACCTTCAGGTCCTATGGCATGCACCTCCTGTCTGATGCGGGAGATGACCGCGAAGTATTGAGGAAAGTCGTGGGTTAGGATGCGAGTCACCCTTGGAGCGTCCCAGCACTTTTC
>JAAAKD020000172.1:3604279-3626922 GCA_010014825.2 Danaus melanippus
GCTTTTAATAGAGATAAAATCGTCATCAATGAAGCTGCTGAGAAATTCTTGACTTCAAAGACAGTTATAAACCGACCATGTGACCAAATAAAATCCTCGGTCCCTGGAGTTTGTGTAAAAAAAATTGAACCATATAAAAATAATGATCATATGAACATTAATTATCGCCAATTGGAAAAAGCGACCAAAAAGGCCACACAAAGCAAACCATCGCCCTATAGAAATCCGCACAATGAACTCGTTAAACAATTCCAATCAGGAGTAGAAAAAACCGTAGTGAAAAAAATGTTGGAAAGTCCAAGTCAGATACAATTTCAAAATTTCTTAAAAGCTACGATGTCGAGTCATCAGCCTCAGCAAATACAGAAATCTGAAAGCATTAGCAACTTAGCAGGCATTAGCAACATTCCGCAACATATTTCAAATAAAACACCGAATTTAATTCAGAAAAATAATGAAAGTAAAGAAAAATTACATGAACAAAACGTGCATCATATTGCCTCTAAAAGTAATCAAAATATATCGCAATCGCTAACACATAAGCAAGAATCGCCTAGCCAACAACAATTTCACAATTTTCTGAAAGACTTACAAGATAGTATTAACGCTGGTGCTTCCAACGACAAACAAGAAACCAAAATTTCATCTATGCATCACTGCCCCAAACAAATGATTCAAAAGAAACCTGATAATGTTCCTAAAACATTTGCACGTATGAGTTACCTCAAAAACAAACAGTGTGACCAAAAGTTAAAACCAACAATTGACAAAACGGTACCCAATAAATGCGTTCAAGGTAAACCAATTGAAAACCTGCAGCAGCATCTACAATCGAAAGGGGACATTTTTATATCAAAAATTGATATAATAAAACCCCAAGAGTCCAAAGATAAAATTATTCTAGAAAAGAGAGACCCCAAAGCAAATTCGTGTATACAATCGACAACACCTTTAAGAATTGTTGGAAGTCAGCAACCCATATCACATATACTTTCGAGTGGTTGTCAAAAGCCAATACCAAAAATTTTAACAACAAGTGATATTAAATTTAAAGAATTAGTAACATCGTCAACGCCTGGAAAATCTTTTTTGTCGCAAAAAGATCAAGACGATGTGTTAAACTTATTACGTCAAAAGTCGATATTAAATTCAAATAAAACACAATCTATGACTGCTACTCCAAAGAGCGTTGTTGACAGTAATTCGTCATTAAACAATAAAAAGCCCTTAATTGTTAGTCTCGATACTATTGCAAGGAACTCCAACGCAATCAATTTAAAAACGAATATAGCAGTGTCTGAAAAAAAGAATACAAATGAAAAATCTATGTCCTCATCGGCATTAAATACTTCCAAGACTCATAATTCTTCTCAAACCAAAAAGGTGCGAAAAGTTAAAGAACCGAGTAAAAACACGAAAAATTCGACACAGAGCAGTGATTGGGAAAGTGTTATGGATGCCATTTTGGCAACGAAGACACCAACTAGAGTGTATCAAACTGGACCTAACGCTCTTGACATTGCTCTTAATAAAGATTCATTTGAAAGATGCTATATAAAGACATCAAATATACAAAATGAAAAGAAAGCTAATACAAATATTACGAAAGAGACTATTAAGACGAATACTGCGAATCAGAAGAAAAATAATAGTAAATCGATAAGCCCACCAGCTAAAATTTCTAAAAATCCTGAATTGAAAACAAACTATACGCAATGTGCAATTAACAGCAAACCTCAAACAAATATAAAAAATGCTGCGGTAGCCAAAACACAAACAAATCAAAATAAAACAACAGTGGCACCAAAAACACAAGAAATTTGTTTTGAAACTCTTTTAGATTTATCAAAAAGAGATGTGTCACAATGCCAAGCCAAGCCATTGCCAAGTGTTATTCAGAATCGTAACGATCCATTTATATCTGGCATAAAAAACTCCGATTATGATCTTTTAGAAGAGTTGATGGACGATGAACTGCGCCAAGAAATCGGCGAATTATCAGATGAAGAGATTTATAACGTTTCCTTGTCGAATACAGCTAAATATAAAAATCAGTCACAGACATGTGAATCTAAGAAATCAAATCCAGTTTTGAACAAAAATGTACATATACAACCTCAAACAAATGTTGATATATTTAACAAGGCTTATCAATTATCTGGTTTAAATTGCAAAGAACCCTCAAGAAGTACTTATAAGACAGAAACGCCAGGAAACAAGTGCACATCAAATACAAATAATACGGAATCTAAATTAAAAACAATAACCAACGATGTAAATGCCGCTCCCGGAAATTTTAACGATAATATTAACTATTTCTCGGTTATAAATAAGACTGCTTCTGCAAATCGTGCACAAGGTGAAATAAAAAATATTTGTCAGTCTATGCCTAAAGATACAAATATCTGTTTTTCGAATAACGCAGTTCCTGTTGCTAACAGTTCGTCTACTAAGCCAGCAGATTTAACAGTGAAAAGTGAAGCTCAAACCATGAACGTCATTAATAAAGTACAAAACAGCCATTTTAATATTCTAGATCCCACGAAGGTGGTTTTGACTGTGCCTCAACAGAAAACGAATTCAAATGTTATGCTGATTAGCAACGACTATATTTACGATCCCTTTCAAACCATACACGTCGACGATGCCAATGCCCATGGAAATGTGTCAAGCTATAATCAAAACACATACTTTGCTGTTAACCAAGTTCCAAATGTAGCTATCTATCATACCACCCAATTAACAACTCCTGTCGTGAATCCTGTGCTGATCGAAAACTCTATTGTCTTACCAGTTACCGTACCAGTTTCTCAAAATATGGCAAATCTTGTGTCTGAAACAAAATACAACACATCGCCTACGATTCAAAGAGATACCCAAAATAACAAAAATATTGTAAATGAATCAAATACGGAACCTTATGATTCGGTTGCTAAAAAACAAGTATGTGATTCTAGTTTTCAGAATGAAAATCCAGATATGGTTTTAAAAACAATTGATTGTATTAAAACACACCAGGAAAACCACACGAATTTGAAAAATTCTTTAAACTCTCAATGTCATATCATTAATACTGAAGAGAAAAGCGATAATGCTGTAAATTATAACCGAACAGCGGATTTAAAAATTTCAGACGTCAACATAACTTCTTGTAAGCCTAAGTTGATAGTTGATAAAGAGGATTCAACAAAATTTAATATATTAAATAAAACTGTAGGTCAAGATGAAATAGCTAAAGATAGCGTCAGTGTTCATACCGTCATTGAAACAAATAGACAGGAATTTGATGAAAAAACTATGTTACTAAAGTTATCCCAGAAAAATATTAAAAAAGAACAAATGAATCCATCGAATGAACCACCAAACAAAAAGGAATTTAGTAGAATATACCAAAAAAGGTTACGTATTCTAAATAGAGAAATTTCACATCGTTGCTCTGATGCGCCCATTCCACTTGGTTATGAACCAATAAAACATGATAAAAAAATTGAAACATCAAATTTGCAAAGTAAAAGTAGCCCTTATAATCGGTCTATCACAGAATGCACAAATAAAGAGGTGCCTAAACCCACATGTCGACGAATTTTATTACGATCATCAAATTCATTACCAGTTGTGAAAAAAGATAAGAGTGACTGTAATCTTTCAAATTTAAGGAAAACAAAACTCGAAAAACGAATAAGAAGAAAAATTAAAAGTTCTCAACATAAATATACAAATGAAATACCGAAAACTAACAATGCGACAGTAGCAACAGATATCTGTACTAAGAAGGACGGAGATTTAAATATAAAATCGCAAGAATTTAAAATGATTGACAATAAACTTACAAAAACTGGGTCCAATAACCTTTCGATTGAATGCCGAAACGAAAATAATATATTTGACTCGCATATGAATGTTGATGTGGAAGAAAAAATTGCGTCTACAATAATACCTGTTACAAACAAAGGCTCAGGAAGAGTGGACTCTAGTTTTAAAAGTATGGAAGATATAAAGGAAGAAAATGTAAATAACAGAATTCTTGAAGAATATAAAAGTAATAAACCTCTTGAGACTATAGAGAAGAATTCAACACTGAATATGAACTCGAAAGATTTCAAGACAAAGAAGAGAAGTAACAAAAATTTGTGTAACAGTATAAAAAATGCTTGTGATTTCAATAAGGTTGCCCGTAATCAGACTCTTAAAAATGCATATAAAGATAAAATTTTGTTCGATGAATTGCCTAATTTAGAAGGTGATCCATCTAAAAGATATATTCGTATTAAACTTCCCAATGGCAGTTTTAAAGCCACTATTTCTGGTAAAGTAAATGTTAATGTTGACTCAATATTGGAAGATCCTAATATCAAAGCCATGTTATGGGAGAAGATGAATAGTA
The DNA here is from genome assembly GCA_010014825.2 of Danaus melanippus. NCBI lineage: Eukaryota > Metazoa > Arthropoda > Insecta > Lepidoptera > Nymphalidae > Danaus > Danaus melanippus. Next base: position 3,608,664 of record JAAAKD020000172.1, read on the forward strand.
ATACAAAATGTATTTTAAATATTAAACAAATATCTGTTCAATCTAAAGATCGCCCTTTCGTCGTCAAAACACACATTCAAGACGTATCCTATGTAACCAAAAATGATCCAGAAACTGTTAATTTAATTAGCGATGACGACGAGAATTGTTCGTTGCAACTTTTTGAAACGGAATTTGGACGTTTTAAGATTGCTCCGATGGATACAGAATTATTTAGGAAACATCAAAGAAAACTATCTCAAAAATGTGAAGTCAAATTACAGCGAATTAACAACCTCAACAATAAAATAGGACACGAAGAGAATTCAAAAATTGATCTGAATATTGTAAATACAGTTGAAAGTATAAATGTTTCAACACCAGATACTCGGAAACGTGTTGCAGATTTAATAGAACTAGACGACTCGTCAAATGAAAGTGTTGAACTAAAAACTAATGAATTATATTCCACCACAGTAAGAGATTGTCTAGTCACTTCAAAGTCGAAAAATTCATCGGAAGATCTTGAACTAAATGCCACAACTCAAAATGAAAAGCAACAAGAATCTGAGCAAGACTCTGACATGTCTGAAACAAAAAACGTTTCAAATGAGTTTGAACTTAAAGAGTGCTCTTTAAAGATTGAAAAATGTGACAAACTTGTTAAAGATTATGAACACCTAAAAATAAAAAATAGAAAATGTTATGTTAATTTAATAAGACTTGATTTAGCCGATTATTATCTGAATAAAAACGAAGATCCTGATTTAAAATGTCAACATGATTTAGAGAACAGTCAGTTATTAGAAGTTTTAAATGTAGTTGAAGAGATAGCACCAAGATGTGAACAATCTCTACCGAGTGCCGAATCACAGTCGTTAAACGAATTATCAACATCTAAAAACGACTTGTTGAGAGTATCACCTTCAGTCATAGAAAATTATAATATTAAATCAACTTCTTTTGAGGAGAGCACCACGTTTAATCACATAAATTTAGTGACTGGTATAATGGCATCAAATTGTCGTGCTGATTGGTTGGTAACAAAATTAAATATTCGTAACATATTAATAAAGGACATGAACCTAATTTCTAAATATTCTTCTTTTGAAGTCGACGACGTAACTCTTTCATCTGATTATATATCAACAGATTGTGATAGTGATAAAGAAAGAAAAGAAGAATCTGATATAACACATTTTGTATTAAATGAAAATAAACAAGTTGATAGTCTTATTAAAATTACTTTGGATTTATTAACAAAGAATAGCTACATTTTAGAAAATTTAAAAACTATGGAAGAAAAATTAAAGTGCCAAAAAGTCTCAAATTTATCTAGAAAGAGAAAATTGGATGGCATAACAGTAAATAATAACTGCAGCAAAATTTCAAAATTACATGAACAAGTTACATTGACAACAAATGATAAAATTGACAATAGTCTATTAAAGCTAGAACGTAAAGGAAAGACGCTTTTATCCACTAAAAACATAGTATCACTACAAAAAATTTGTTGTTCATTTTTAAATGCTAGAATGGGCTGCTTGCGAGAGGTTAATTCTTCAAACCTTTGTAAGAATAAATGTGAAATTAAACGTTCTTTTGGACCTTCGAAGTCTCAACGAGTCGTTAATAATGCACACTATGCTATTAACAACATAGAACAGAAACAAGATCAATGTGGTTCACAAGCAATAACATTTTTAGAACGTAAAAACAATGAAGCAAAATCCAGGAATGATAATATTGTGAATGATCGTTGTGATAATATGCTCAAAGTATTTAACGTGCTTCCGAGCCACGTCGAAAATTTCACCAAATTTATAAGTCATCCAAGTAAAGATAAACGTATTATTGAAAATAACATAGAACATAAAAGTCATACACTGGACCCAAGACCCTCCGTAACATCTGATAATATTGAGAGAGAAAAGAATGATATTACATGCTTAGAAGATCTAACAGACAAAAGCGGCGAAGAAGTAGATAAGATTTTATTACAATCTAATTACAATAATAGTCTAAATAAGTTGGATGAAAATGATACAGATAATACACGAAATGAAGAAATCAAGAAACATACACAATCATCTACTGACACTTTGACATTTGAGAATAAAAATACCTCATTTTGTCACCTTCCCCCAAAAGAAATCGATTGTGACAGTGAATTAGATATGGACGTAAATAAGGAAAATCCAGATGTCGACATTAACATGGATATAAAACATAGTCTGACACCAAATCTCAAGCCAAACGAGATTTCAAAATTTGAAGTCATAGCCGATAACATTGAAGTTGTTACTAGTAATAAGAGTATAATATATTCTAATGCACTCCATAATATAAAAGATAATGAAAGAAATATACAATTATTTAATGAAATACAGCAAATAAAAGAAAACCTAATAGAAGTTGCTGTTTCACAAGATTTAAGTATGGACGGAATTTCAGATAAGTATAATTCAAGAAGTGAGTTATTGACTGGGATATCTCAGACCTTCAGGACTTCGGAAGACACAAGAAACGATGCACCAAGAAAAATAAATGATATGTTCAAAATAAACCAAATTGTAGATAGTAGCCCAGCTTATCAACATTTTGGTGATATACTGGATAATAAACAGCAACAAATAATAAAAGATTTGACAATATTTTCAATAAAACAAAACGAAGAGATCAATGACTCATGTAATGTCATAAGATTCACAGAACATAAAAAACTTCATTCTGCTGAGAATACTCTACAGGAAGAAAAACTTCTTAGTTTTGAAAAGGCCACTTATAACACAACAAGCGACAAATGTACTTTAGATACTAGTGATTCCTCTGAATTGTTACTCAACGATTGCGCAGAAAAAAAGGAGAATGAAACTTTAAGCTTTTTAGGAGAGTTCTGTGGCAGTAGCAAAAATGAAACCCAAAAAAAATCAATTAATATTGAAGAGAAATCAGGTGACGATAGTAAGTGTATTATTAAGCCTGAAGAGGTTAATTTAAAGCCACCATCTAATAAATTACCTTCATTGATTCCTGAAAATATAATTCTTGCAGAAGAAAACACAAAACCAGAAACAATGAATTTATGTACAGGTGCAAAAATAACAATTAGTACAAGTGAGAACTTTGAAATAAAACCAGTATGCTCGTCGGATATAAATAAAACAGAATGTTTTATACAGGAAACGAAATTGCCAGTAAAAAGTCCCGAAGAACTTAAAGTGAATATTTGTAACGAGAGGCCTAAACAAAAAAATGTCACTTTAGTCTACGAAGGTGATTCCCAAGTAGTATTAAAAGGTTCTATATATGAAGATCCTGTTGTAGGAACATGTTATGTTTTTCCCATAGCTAATAACACTTCTTTGATTGAAGAAAATGAATATACTAGTAACATAGTTGATGAAAAATCTAAAATTGCAATGAATCGTTTAAAAAGTAAAATTTTGGAAACGAGATTAAAAGAAGAGATTAACATCAATGATAAACAAGACGAAGCTTTAACTTTTACAATTTTGCCTAAGATAACATACGTAAAAGAAAAATCAAAAGACGATGACTTTCATATGTCTAAAGACAAAAAATATAAAAAAAATCTAAAACGTAAAATTGATGTAAGTGATTTGCATAATGGAAAAAAATACCGCAAAGGGAAAAATATTGATTATCCAAAACTCACTATTTCTGCTATCAATGATTTGGCATATAGCAAAGAATATAAACGCCTTTTTGACTATTGTAGTTCTGTTACATTTTCATACTCAAGACCATTTCATATAGAATATATAGATGTTAACAACTTGCTCAAATCGTGGCCAATAAGAGGTATTACAGTTGATAATACTGAACAGACTGATTTTAAAAACTTACTTTTTGTAGACGAAGACGTATACAAAAACCCTTTCGACCCAATGAAACAAACATTTGCCGAAGAAATATCTTACAATTACAATCATGAATACATTACCTGTAATATTAATGAAAATAATTTTAGAATGGGTTTTGGTGAGGGGTCCGACAGAGTCATTAAAATTTCCGAAGTTATAGATAACAAATCAAAATTTTCGGCTGCGACTCTGTCGGACGTAAAACAAGCTCAGCCGTTTTTAATGTCTAAAGATCGAGAAATAAGTAAGATAAAAACAACAGAGACCGATAAATACGAAGAACAGAAAAATATATTTAAACGGTACTTAACTTACATTCAACTGAAAGAAAAAGTGCGGTCATTCTTCCAAAATACTGCTCTAGAATTGAATAACACTTTTCTTTCAGATAAAAAAGATTCTTATAAGAATAATATATTGCATAGATTTCCTTACGAATTGACTAGTCCCGAATTTATAAAGCCGTCGCCTTTCGAATGTTTTGTACAAATAGTACAAGTAGGCCAATTACCAGTTAGTGCAGCAGTTCAAAATCCTGTAACATGTGATCCGAGAGTAACTCAAGTAACAGATGCTAGTCCTTCGCAGTGTTCAGCAGAAAATAGTCCACAAGATGATTCACAGCCTCCAATAAAAACTGAATATACCGAGTTGACAACTGCCGACATCCGCTTTCCTTTAGTTCAAGAGTATGAACGTCATATTGAAGCTCAAGAATCCTTAAAGGCGTCCTTTAATTTCGAAAACATTCCCGTTGAAACAGAAATTAAAACAGAAATCAAAGATGAAATACCTGATTTCGAAAGTGTTCAAAACGATTGTAACGAAAACAACGTTTTACAATCATTAGTTAATAAACATATTAATAACGTAGAATATCCGTATGACTCTTCTGATAATTCCGAGGTTTTGAATACTCCAACTAACCCAGAGATTATATACGATCAAGACATACAAAGTAATTGTGATTTTATACCTGAGCAAGAAGAACACAACAATTCTTCGGAGAAAACAGATCAAATTGCTCATGCAATGAACGCTGCTGGCATAACAACTACTACAGAAATAATTAACAATACTGAAACCACTGATCAAAATGTATGTCAAGAAGGAATTGATGACGCTTCGCCTTCACCAAATGATTTATCTAAGTCTGCTATAAATTCAATTAGTTTTCAACAAGCTCTAGCGCAAATATTGCCCACGAACTTAAATCAGACTACTGAAGAGAATAATCAATCTACAACAAATTCAACTCTAACTTCTCAAGTATTGCATATCGTTCAAGGTAAAAAAACAAATGGAAATCAAATTACAGTAGTAGATAACTCTCAAAACCCAGTTATTAATAATTCTAATGCACCTATGTTGCATATAGTACAAAATAAAGGATCACATACAAATTCTGGTTCTAATACGAACCCAGGACACAATTCTTACGGAGGATTATCTTTACTTGATTCTGGCTTGCAGGCCGGAAGTAATCAACTTCTTCATATCGTTAATACAGGAACACAAAAAAATAACTCTTCGGGGCAACTACTCAAGAGGGTAAATCTTGTAACAAACCTTACAAATAATCAAGGTTCTAATGAACAAAAGATGGTTCAGTTTCTTTGTAAATCCACTGATGGGAAATCCATTCAACTAAACAGTCCTCATCAAAGAAGCATGGTTTTAAGATTGCAACCAATTGAATCTAATGTACAAAATAACCCAAAACAATCAGATAGCCAAGATTTAAGTCCCACGTCGAATGGGAGTAATTCGACACAAGTGAAGGATATTGGGAATCCTCAGCATGAAATCAAATCTCGTTCTGTATACGAAGAAAATTATGCAAAATTTATTCAGAGTTCTAACAAAACACTACCTGAAAAATCGACGACTTTACCAAAATTTAATCAAGCTTTTGGTAAACCAGTTTTTCAAGAGGATAATCAAAAGAGTATGGATTTAGATACAAATAATTCTCACTTATCATCCATCAATTCTGAACCAGAGAGTCCTGAATGTACAGATAACACAATGAACATTGATCACATCGGCCAAATTAGTAGCCCACCACTTCTTCTGAGGAAATCCCCAGCCCAAACCCCACAGACACAACCAAATTTAGTTCAACAAATAAAGCAAACAATCACTCCCATGAATATACAAACAATGCACGGCGGCGTTATTTACACACGTCAAATACCGGTAAATATTGGAGGAGGCCAAACAATCAATTTAATAACTGTTCCTAGCACCGAGCTTTTGGATAACGATAATCAAAAACACCAAGGTGAAGTAAAATTTATAAATCAAAATGATATTGAATCCCCTATCATAAAAATTGTACCACATGGGCAGAATAATTCAAATTCAGAGGGCGCGGGTGATGAGAGTAACAATCACATAGGAGTGACAAATGAAAATGGACAATCAGGACCAACACAGCACCAGCCAGTCTTGACTCAGATGAGAATTAAATTACCCATGCTGAGCAAAACACCTCAAATGGTATCAGGTGCAAGAGTGGTCAGGCCGTCTTTTTTTCAAATACAACGGAATGTTATTGGAGGTGCAAATCAACCTGTCTATCAACAACTTGTTCTAACGGCAGCCCCACCTCTTAGCCAGCACATCCGCCTGCCGCAAGCTCAAACAAATCGACAAGTAAAAGTGACCTCTGAAGGCCAGTCGTCTTCTGAAACACAAATGAGTACATCAACACTCGAACAACTTCGGGAATTCGATATGGTGTTAGAACAAGTAAAGGAACGGAGTACAGTTCAACCTAATCCTATTCCAAACAATGTATTCGCTAAGTTACATGGATCATCATCAGATGCCACTGATGGTTCATCTGTTACATCTACAGTAACAGAGTCTACACAGCAAGTTCTTTATTCTATTGGAAACAGTCAATCCTTAAACGTTGCTTATGTAAACAGAAAACCCAACACAACCTTCGTCCGATCACCAGACTCTTCAGGAATTGTAGAATCACCTTCTTCATCAACACATATCCAAATTCCCCAAACCGTAACCAGTGAGACGACTTCCAACGATGTTTCAACTCAACCAAGCCAGCCAAAAGCTGCAAAAGTGAGTTCTAAATCTAAATCCAGACCAAAATCATCTAGTTCTGCCATGAAAATAAATGCAGTTCCTCCTAAAACTTCCAGTCAAAAACCTTTGGAAGATGAACAAACAACTCAAAGGATACTATACATATTGGCCGAATATAAAGAACAAGTTGAAAACTCGCCGGATAAAGATAAACCAGCACCGAGAAGAAGAACAAACCCTCCATCAAATCCAGGGTCATCAAAACGTAAAAAAAGCTCTAGTGGGTCGAGGCGTCATGGGATGCGCGATATGAGTCCCGTTCTCGGGGAAGACACTTGTCGCACGATGGGCTCTGAAGACAGCAGCTGTGGGACTTCACAAGGTGACTGCAACGAAAGCTGTATGGATAGTCATTCACCACAGGACAGTCCGCGGAAAGTAGTGAGAAAACTAACTTTTGACAATGAGGTCTCAACACCCACACAACCTAGGCCGCAACCACAGCGGAATGTCATAGTTGCGGATGGTCAAACGATTACTGTCGCCAGAGGCACTTCTGGCAAACCAACAACAGCGGTACTTATGCCAGCAAATTACCTTTTGCCCGTATCTATGGTCAAGGGTGGACAACAAATAGCCATAGTAACAAATCGAGGTCCTAAAATTTTAACAGTCGGTGGAGAGGGTGGTACAACAAATGCACTCTTATTGCAACGTCTAATAGGACCGGCTGGATTAAAGCCTGTTTTGGCTCGCCCCGGCGTTCGACATGTCCGGTTACCTACTGCGGCTCTACATAATCTTCATACGTTTAACTTAGCAACGACCACTGTTCAACCTCCAGATAGTACAGCCTCACACACAGCGGGTTCGACACCGCCTGAGTTGATTGAAACCAGGGTTACCAGCTCGCCATGGCCGGAACGAGAAACACAGGAAGTGAAACCTGAACGAGGTTCGAGTCCAGAAGATACGGAGCCCTGGAATCTTCCGTCCTCAGCAGACCCACATGACTATTCATACGAAGAGACGGTACGAACTGAAAACATGGATAGAACCGTGCTCGTAAGTATATCGATAATAATATTTGTTAAATCTGTATTTCTATATCAAATTTGAAGTCTAGGAACGCGAGTATTCTCCGTAAAATATTCGAAGAGCAGGATGTTACGTGTTTGATGCGCATTTTGAACTTCAGGACGCCATACCAGATCGATACAGTCCTGATATGGAGGCGCAAAGGATTTTTGATAAGATGTTCGACATTGACTCGAAAAAGTCGTACATCATTGATTCACAAGATGATACCTCTCGTTGCGCATACGATATTGACGCGTCAGATTGCGGCGATAAGGCCTACCACCAGGTGATCGTAAATTAGAACAGGCGTCGCCCCCTCAGAATTAGAAAGCCTCTTAGTAAACGTGCACGCCTCAAGTTTCTTTTATCCTTTGCCATTCTTTCTTTCGGTGTTAGTTTGCCGTTATGTTCATACAGACGCGACATCAGTTATTGAAAACATACAATTAATTATCAATAAATAATCCATTCGTCTATAATTTATATATTTAATGCATAAGGCTTTCATCGACCATTCAGAATTAACGCTTAAAGCTTGCTTTTGTACAATGCCTTTAAATAATAATAATATAATCTAGAGAGCTTTCAATAAATATAAAGTTGTCGCTTCTATGATCTATACATGGCATACTTTCGCCGAAAAGAAGAAAAATCATATTGTTAAGTCTCATAAGTGTCTTCCAATCATTTAAGTCTTTGTTATTATGTTTTCTATTTTATAATTTCATTAACCAGCAAATGGGTATCCTTGAGAACATTCTCGAATGCTTGTTATGAATATTCTTCAGTCGTTATCATACCTGAGCCGATACCAGACGTGAGATGTGTATTATTTTGCATGTTGCAATTGTTCCTCGTTTCTTTCCATAGACAAGTACGATATGTATCCATCGTGCATGTAAATCATTTCCATTTAAAGGAACTCGTTATTAGATTATAGTTTCAAGTATATTATGATTTAATAAATGTTGTAGTCTTATCGTCTATAATTTTTATCAATATTGTGGGTAGATTGATAACTTCGAATCGAGTTCAGATCATCCTCCTATGGATACATAAATGTTCTAATATATTTTATATCGTTTTCACACTATTATAATTCTGGTTGATATTTTCATATTTTTATCATAAATAATTTATTCTATCAAATGTATATTTCTGTAAAGTCTAAAGAAAATAAAGCATAAATTGACTTAAGTCCATATGGTACTGTTTGTAAATCCTTAAATTTGTTTTGACAAATTTCCATATAAATAAATTAAACGACGTCTATAATTAATTATATATTAAAAGGTGGTGCAAAGACGGGATGGTTCACGTCACCATCGGTTCGCGCACGTCGCACACGCAGCGGCCATGCGACACAAATACGCTATCTTGGAACACGAATTGAGATTGCAGGTAGTGTTGCAATTAAAATAAATAGCTGTTATTATTAAAACAACATTTCTCTTTTCTGTTACAAATCATTTTTTTCTCATATTAAAATACTATTTTTTATTCCATATTCCTGTTCCTAACATGAATACCAAATACTTCTTCAAACAAGTACATACATTCATCTGTAATTTCTTTCTTGATCATATTAGTTTGTTCTAATTTTACTTTTATCTTTTTCATACATTAAATACCTATTTTTTGTTTCCTTTATTTTAATAGCAACCTTGGGCTTCAGGGTTCTATATTTTCACAGAAATCTCTATCCGAAGAGTGTGAAGATCTCGGTGTGGACTCCCCGTCGGCTTCCGAACTGTTCCCGGAGGCTGAACTATTGTTTGGTAACTCACCAGCTCATGAGGCACACCAACATTCACACACACGTAAGAATAGACATTGATGATTAAAATATTGGCTCATTTTAACACATTTTTTCAAATTTCGAATGAGAGAAGAATCAATACATCTAAGTAACTCATTATATTTATAATATAATAAATATTTCCAGCTCAACCCACAGTCCTCAGTCAATGCGGGATTCCCCAGCCTGACATGGACGATCAGATAGCCACGGATCACCTTCTTCAACAGGAAATAGACGACCAACAGGATTTGGGGGTGACTCTCGGCCTTGATGAGGGGATAGTGACCGTCAGCGAGGACGGGATGCAAGCCACCATAGCCTTGGACCAGGAGGAGTTTGCCAGATCACATCCCAACACAACTTTCCACACTGAACCCACCGAGGACGGAGAGGTTGGCGGTTTTTTTCTTGTCAATAGAGCCTTCAGATTTATTAACAACATTTTATATTATCATAGCATTTATAATCTTAGTTTTACTATTTTTAAATATAAATTTGTTAAATTAGGGACCAGAAAAAAATATTATGACGATATAGATATATCAGAATGTATGAAACTAAATATAATTTATTTATGTACGTTTCAGATCCAGCCTTTCACAATCACCGGTCTGAAAGGTCGACACATAACATCGACAATATTTCACGCTACCCGCGCCCCCGCCACAGTGCTAGTTAGCGCGCCGCCCACCGTCATAAGCCACGGAGAGGCGTTCAGGGATGACGTCATCAACGATACCAGGGAGCTGCATCTGACACACACCGCCTCCGCGATCGTACATTCAACAGGCAACGCGACACAGGTCATCCGGCGCGTCTGCTGGGACGAAAGACGAGACAACAGGTGGATGGATGAACCGGAAGGACTTATAGCCGGGGATGACGCCAAGATGGTAGCAGAGGACAACTCGAGGGATGCGACCTTGGAGTCCATGACAGGTGACGTGGATGACGGAAATTCGACACCGGAACCACACAACGAGTTGTACTGGGAGTCGAATTCGGCATCCGAAAGATCGGAAAGCAGACGCCCTTTGGATTTTAGCAGCGACAGTGAAAAATGCTGCAAGAGCCCATACGACGAAACGAATTCCACCGATTCAAGCGGTCTGGGTACACATTTGAGATTAGACTCGGTCATCAAAGACGCCAGGGGTATAGAAATGAGCGGAAGTGCAGACGGCTCGTCGGCTGATGACGCACATCCTGTACGGACTTATCCAGCGAAACGATTGTATTCTATAGAGGGCATGGAAAGAAGTATGTCCGGGAAGACGAGGGCGGGCGAAAGGTCACCGGATATTATGGAAGTGCGACGAAGAGCTTCCGGTCGTGGGGTGGTTAAAAGAGGATGTCATTGCTGCAACGGCTCGCCGGCGCCACTGAGGCCGAAAAAGTCGAGGCAGAAAAAACCTAACGTGGACTTCCCAACACATTGAAGACATATAGTGATAAAATATTGCGGATATATTTTTAGGCAAGAACATCCGCGACTGATTGCGATCTCCTCTAGACGTGGTTCTTAATATAAATAAATTGTTGACATTGTTTTGTATATAACAATAAACATAGATTTTGTTCAAATTCTACGAGGATTTTTTTTTTATTATTTTGTTAAAGTTTATTGTCGGTTTAGATTTTTCCTTTAAGGTGTTGTTAATTATTAAGATCGTAAAAGAAATAATACTATCACCACTCAGTTCAAAATGATTTATTTTTCTTTTAATCTAACTATGACTGTGGACATTTCGATGTTTGTTAATCTACGTGTAATATAACCATATACATATTGTATTAATATAATAATATATTGATTGTATAAAAATGTATTTGTTAGGTTACCTCCGTGTAGATTAAGATTTTCCTTTTAGTGTTTAAAGGCCATACTAATGTGAATTTGTCTGTTAGTGTTACTAGTGATAATATTATATCCCTTCTCAATAAAGCTAGACTGACGAGATGATTTCCATAGCCGCTATACGTTTAGATATTTTATACTTATAATTTTCTATACTGTATTATAATAGTTTCTAATTAATTGAGCAACTTCCATGGGAAATGCACAAATCGTCGTCTCTGTACGAGCTTTAACTGACCGTTTAATTTATTGACACGAGCCATTCTCTTGGCGTATATAGTGCTTTACGTTTACGAAGGGTGTTATATGTCTATGAATATGTAGGTTCTTGGATAAATTAGTGTGAATTTAACTAACAGTAAGTATGTAAATAACACTTGTCCCCGCGAGTGTACCGGGACAGTCTAGTCATTAAACGTTATTTCATAGTTTTCGTAGACTCATAATATCGGTCCTCTCCGATGTGTTTTGGCTTCAAGCCATACAGTATTATGTCGCTTGTATATAAATTCTCTTAATAATATAAAACTACCTTTTTGATGGTATAATTTATCTCGCGCTCTTGAGATCGGTCTCGGTGGTTTGTATATATAAAACGAAGGGAATAATAGGAAAAATTTTCTTGTGCGATATCTCGTAAATATAGTGAAATGTAATGTTTGTGTGCCGGTAATCGATACTGAATCGATTTAGAGCCTAGTTCAGGATGTTACTTCGATTAGTTAAGATAGCGATTATTAGGTAAAGTTATACATCTAATGATCTTCCTGGTATTACGGTTAATGAGATTTTTCATATCCGACAGAGGCACCTAAATGTCCAAATTTCGTGGAACTCTTTCAGCATATTGAATTCTATTTTTTTTTCTCTTGTAAAAATATGCCGCTCTTATAGTAAAGTTCGAGTTTTTTTTCTGTATGTTGTTATTGTTCGATATCGTGGATCGGTTCACTTCAATATTATTCATAACAAACGACCCGATCGCCGGCGTGTTGCGGACATTTTGTTATTTTTCTTCAACAAAGTTAACATTTATTATCTTTACATTTGATATTTAGAGGTCTCATTATTTTTTAATTAATCCAGATGTGTTTTGTGATTATGTAAACATTATTTTTGAAAGTGCTACAGAAGAATGATCATTAAAACTTATCTATTAAAGCTGTTTTTTTTATTTTACACTTTACTTATTATATATTGATTTCACTGTCATATGAATATATCAGTTATTAAATAATCTGACTGAATGACTGAGAAGTGTTTAAATAATAAAAGTAAACATAATTTGTACTTTATTCAGAACTTATCACGTAAGAAATTAACAAATACTATTATAAAATAAGTACCCATTAATATATAACAGGTTTTAATATTTCAACCTATACAACCTGAGTCACACGTCATTGGTCCATTTCCGTTTGTCCTTTATACGTTTCATGATGGCCAACACTTCCATACGAAATTCAAGTCTCTCGTCTTCATTGTACTTCACGACAGAGGGCAGGAGTGACGCGAAGAAGGCTTCGTCCTCATTCATTATTCTAGGATCGTTACATTCATCCACTTCAACGAAATCCATCTCATTTTTGTCGTATTCTTTCTGTTTTGAATCCTCGTATTCGGATTTCTTTGATCTTTTCTTAGACGGTTCTTGAGGACTAAGTTTTTCAGGTTTCATATAAATATAGGATTCGTCGTTATTGTATTCTGTGCAGTCCTCTTCGGTGGCTGTTACTTTGATTAGGAATTTTAGGTGATCGTAAAGGAGATATTTCCTTCGCGGTCTGCCAGCTTTCGATTTTAATGACTTAACGAAAGTATCACGAATATTCGTCCACTTGTTTAGAATATGTTCCCCTGAAAATCATAAAAAATAATATATCTTTATTCCGTTCAAAGTTATAAACTTTTAATTAAATGTAAAAGGAAGTAATGTTACAGAAATAAAATGAGCGCCTGATACATCTTAACGGGCAAACATTTAACCACTAGAGTAGTCGTACATTTGCTTTTTTTGATTTTCGTGACGGACTAGAAAATCGTGACGGATGGTGTAATGGTAAAAATTCGGAAATGTATGCCAGATAAAATATACAAACCAGTAAATCTTTTTTCTTGTGACGACATTTCCTCGTATTTCTCCTCTAATAAGGTAAATACTTGTTCCCATGCTGCTCTCCTTTCTAGTCGATCTTTATATATTTCTGACGTCTTATCCCAAAGACATGGACGTTCTTGTACAGCATGAATTAATTCAATAACATCGTACTTAAATTCCCTCATTTTTTATAACAATTTCAATATTTATTTTTTGTAAACAACTTGCACTGTTGACACTCTCTGGCCTGACACGTCACTGCGGCGTCAAAATGTCGGATCGGATCGGTTGAACGCATCTCGCTCTTGCAATGTATTAAAGAAAGAGATAAAAACACTCAACCGAGGTCACCGACATCCCCCGACATTGAACTGCGTCTCGGCCGTCAATAGTTTCTCATGAGGTTCTTTAATTTAATTTTGTACATATGAAAACTGCATTCAGTATAAGGCTCTTTTAAAAACGACAAATGTTTAACTAAACTAATTCAAATATTTATTTGTACTTTCAATCTTTGTTATTTTCTTGATTTTCATCCATAATAAGAAAACTATTAAAACCGGCAATACATTAATTCATCGTTACATTGAAAACTAAAAAGGTGATTTTAGACGGCATTGTTGTAGGATTCAACAAATTTATACATCGTACAAGTGGATAATGGATTTTTTTTATTGATTATACTTATAATATTCTCAAATAATTACCTACTACTTATGGTAATACACGAATAATTAATACCAACTAGTGGATTTCAGAGACCATAATACATAGAATTGGGAATCATAGACCATTGGTACTGAAAGGAAAAATATTAAAAGATAATTTAATCTCTATTAATATAAGTAAATGTTAACCAAAAAAATACCACTGTTGCTATTTATTTGTTATTAATCTATGTATATTCATATTATGTACTTATATGTTCCGCGTATGTCTTGCAACTATGTTGTAGTTACGTAAGAGTATAAGAACTCATATTTAGGGCGGTTCTTATTAATCGATCTTATAAAACTTGGCACTCGTTTAGTTCAGATTGTGATACAAAAATAACAATACATCTTCCGGGTTTTTCATGTGAAGACTCCTGGTGGAGGTCTTCTTATAGCGACAGCAGTTTCTTTCTCAGTATATTAAAAATAATTCAATATCGCGTTCGTTGTTCGGTAAAAATCATCATGATGTAACCAACACAAATCCGAGTTTAAATCCAATTGATAGAATTTTCTGTTTTATTTTAGTCTTTTGTTGCTTCACATTATTCAATTGATATTATATATGTTGTTTAAAAGTCTCGTTTGCTTTCAATAATAAAAATCTTCTCGTGTAGCCCATCGTAAGTTCTGAACAGACAGATTTAAAACGAGAAAGGAGATGTCGTATTTTGACTTTTGTCTTTAAAAAAATCATAGTAGTAACTAAAGGATGAATTCTAGAAATTAATTGCAACTAGCAAATAATAGTAATAGAAAATAGAAATTTTCGTCTTATAGGATAGTTGTAATGTTTTCATCAATGACAATTATATTTTAAGGTTCAAATTTCTTTAGCAACTTTCGTCTTTTATCGATCGGACTGCGCGCGCAATAAACATGACACTCGCTGTATTTGGGTCTGAAAATTTTGTGACACCGCCTCATAGGTTATTACAGATATTAAAATAAAAACCGTTTGCTGATAATATAATAATATATAAATATTTTAGCGAAATTTAGAAGATCATTAATTTGTTTTTTAATGTTATAATCCGAGAGTCGTTGCCGGCAGGAGCTCGCTGGTGAGTATTTCATTGAAAAACATCCAACATTATTTTAAACTTCTATCTTATTATAATTGTGATTCATATTATTTTCAAATCAGACGGTTAATTACACTTTACGTATTTATAAAGGTTTTAACGAAGTTATCCTTACGGTAGACATTGAGTTCTTTTAAAGACTCTCTTAACTAAATAAATTCAATGTATTTTTCCATAATTAAACTCTTAAATAAGATTGTACTTTAATCTCTTGTTACAAACGTCGTATAAGATATAACAAATTATATTGAAATGAAATGTAAGCATCGTGTTAATTCTGATCCACAGAAGTGCTACACATTAAAACAACGTCAGAAATAAGAAAATATTAAACTAAATTATATAAAGTTATAAAACTAGGTCAGTAGTTTTATTGGTTCGTTAATAAAATAAAGAAGAATTATATATTCTAGGAGATATTCGTAACGGTACGTTTACTGTTATCACGGAGAGCTAGAGTCGGCTGTTGGAGATGCATTTTAACATTATTCATTGACACCAATAAACGAGTTCGGTTATAAGATTCCGGTCACAACATAAACTAAGATTTAAACAGTATTACAAGCTATATTAAATTAGAAACTGATATATACCATGCTTCTTATGATATTTTTCAACTTTCATCGATACTCAATAGTGTACCATTTTTGTAACAATGTTTCCAAGCCATGAACAACGGTCTTCTAGTGATTTTTGGGATAGTTTCTAATTGACGATAATTCATGTGTTAGATGTTACAGCTGAAATGAGTTTTATTTATGCTATAATTTATACATCAGAAGGTGTTATCCTATCTTTAGAGGCTATAAAATGATGATGTTTTACGACATTAAAAAAATTGAAATGACCTATATAACCTTGTAACGAACATACCCAGGACTGAAGTATACAAATAATAACTATTACACACGAAATAAAAATAGTCTGATGGAAAAAATATCATTATATTTCAGTTTAATCATTCCATTGCAATTGATTATATACAGGTGTTTAATAAACAATTTATCTTACAGGCTTTACTCCTCAGATACCTTGAAGCGAGACTGTAAAATGTGGACGATCTGCGTGCCGGGATGGAGTGCTGTGATGGTAGCTGGTACACTCATCTTGTATGGGACCTTGGATGTAGCATACTTCGCACGAATGATGTATACTGTAGCTAAAGCGAGATACTTTAGGAAAAAGACCTGTATTTTGGATACCACTGACGTTCAATGTAAGTTATCATGATATATTCAATTTAGTCAAATAATTCTAATAATAGAATATTGACATTGAGTGACATTGTTCTCTTCTCCTCCCCAGCTTGGTGTCTGTTAAATGATATAGACACACTTCTCTATCACATGAACAACGCGAGATACCTCCGCGAGCTGGACTTCGCTAGAGCTGATTTCTACGAGAGGACTGGCTTGTACTCCAACATCAAGGCCGCTGGCGGTTCAGTCCTGCAAGCGGCGACGACCATCCGCTACAGGCGTTACCTGAAACCGTTCACTAAATTCACCATCACATCCAAAGTGAATCCCTATATAAATCCTATATATACATTTAAGGCTAATTAAATCGTGATCTACTTATGTCAAAGCACAAATTGCTCTCATTTACAACAACATTGCGCAACGGTTAATTAAGCCAATTTGTGATTAATATTGCGTAATGCCAATCGTTGGTTTGCAATACCATTTAATGATTGCAGGCGATCTACTGGGATGAGAAGACTTTCTTTATGGAACATGAGTTCATCGGTCCTAGTGGTTTCGTGCATGCTGTAGCGTTGTGCAGGCAACGCATCATAGACACATCTGTAGCAGCAATCGCTGAATTACTTCTTCAGTTGCATTGCTCTGGAAGCTGCAAGTCTCCGCCCGAGAAGATGCCTTCTGAGGTTTGTAACTAAAAAGACTATTATAAGTATTACAACTAGTAAGCTTACCCTGACTGTTAATGGTCACACAACATATAGTGTTGACTGCTTTTCATTCATCGCATATCGTACTTCTGACGCAGTCATGAATGGAAACAGAGTATCCCTTCGTGTTTGATGTGAGTTTCCAAACGTGTATTAAGCATATTTAATACGAACGAACACTAACGCGGTTTTCAACTATGACTTGTCTTTACTATTCTTGTTGAATTTGTTGTATAGCAGTTGTATTTTTAAGTTTTAAATCAGTATAACTCATCTTGCCAATTGATGTCCATAGTTTTCTTTCACATTCTTAAATCTGATTCAGTAAATATGCCAGCCAAGGTTAGTCTTTTATAACGAAGTTTCTAGATTTTGTTTTTTTTGTCGGTGTAATAGATTAATTGGTTTAATTTTAATTTCAGCTGGAGCTGTGGGTGCAAAGTAACGAAGTAAGCTCAGCCAAGCTGCGACCGACAGTCGCCCTTCCTATTCTAGAGCCACTTCACACTGGCTGCGGAGAGACGATCCCAAACGCTTCAGAGTGAGGTCAGCTTAACCCGGACGAGGACCTGAGTTGTAAAAAGCACCAGTAGATGTTGGTCCGTGTTCGGGTTCATATAGATCGCTGTTTTAGCTACAAGCGCTGTCTGGAAAGGGCTTATTATAATTTCTTAATACACCTAAGTGATATTGCATGGCAATTAGTCTATGGTGGCTGATGTTTAGAATGACATATAAATATTAATAAATTGTGAGATTATGAAGATGTGTACCTAACAATGATGTTATTTT
>JAAAKD020000172.1:4141265-4161928 GCA_010014825.2 Danaus melanippus
CACATACATACATACATACATACTTTTACTTTTAAGATTCACTTCTTGACTCCCAAGTATTATTTTTCTTATTAATAAATTCTCTCCTGTCCAGTCTAACCTGCAGAATGACCGATCTGTGATGGAAGGTCTGCAAGAAATCGTCGCACTCCTAGAAGAACAGTTACGTCCCTTGTTACAAGCTGAGCAATCTCTACTCGTGGACATACTGTACAAGCCCCACAGACTGTTCACGAGCCCGGGAGAGCTCACGCATCCTGACACTAGCGGAATATTCATATCCAGGTACATAACCCGTGCTCTGAAGGTTTACTACGAGGAAATACTTACTATGGTAGTGTTTACTAGAATATGGAAGACGTTAATTACAAATATATGTTACTATATAACTTATATATCAAAAATAATGTTTCCAACTTGGTTACAACTCATAAAGGAAACGAAACTTAAGATTTAATCTGCCAGGCTAGTCGTTATTTGGCTGTGTGTGTGCCTACGTATGTGCGCATGTGTGAGTGTGTGCGTGTATGGCTCTGTATCAGTGTCAGCTTTTTAAAATACAAGTTTTGTTATATTAAATAAGTCTAAGAAAAAAAATAAGTCGTTGTAGGAAGTACCTCAATGATTTACTAAACAGTTGCATCCATATTTCGTGTTAATCAGTAACTTATTAAATAATTTAAAAATACTATTCATGTACAGTGTCGTTGGTTTAACGCGCATGGCTTTAGATTAATATGTGACAAGTAAAATATTCATACTTGAGTTAATCACAGTATTATTTTAAATAGACCGTAATAAATTCTTTCAGATTGATTCGTCATACAGAGAAGCTTCTAGAAGAGAAAGAAGAGAAGTTATGTGTGAAAGTGTTGCGGACATTACGAGAGATGATGGCCACCGACCCTGAGTACGGGGAAAAGGTCATTGACGTTCTATATTTCATTTCTTATAGTACTGATTTAGAAAAAATATTAATATTAAGTACATATATGTTTATCTGGTTTTCTCTTCTATGGACTTACTTTAATCCTATAAATGTTTCAATCATTTTATATAATCATAAATATATATTAATGCGTTTTGTATATAACAGGGCAATCAGTTACGTAGTAAGTTGTTGTCCCAATACTTCGTCCGACGCCGCAGCGAGCCACGGCCGAGCAGCACGCCACCCGTCGCTCACGGACCCGGCGGTGAGGATACACACACACAAACAAAGACTACCACCTACACAACACGCACACGAATACTTACCTACACGCACACATGAACACTTATAAGTGAACAAGAACAAATTTCCACACCAACCACACATAATTTAATTTAAGTTTCATTTCGTTGTAAGTGTTCTAAGAAACCTAAGATCAATGTCATTATAGGGAATTAAAATTAATTCATTATAGAAAATATAATGTTATCAAATTAGTTTGCACTTTAGACATAGAGATAAGACACTGAAATATAGAAATGGTTTAATAAAGAGATCTATAACAGTAATATTTGTATTTAATATACTTTATTTGGTAAAACATAAAACAATAAATATATAGAAACGTACAGAAGCTTACATATTAATTTGTACTTTATGCTTTACGAAATAAGGTCGAAATCGAAACTATAATGGCTGGTGGTATTTTGATATATTATAAATATACAAAATAAATAGAATTATGTAAATAATTAGAGTTTTAAGACTGCCGGGTTATATTAAAATCACCAGCCTTACAGTATTAGTGATGAGTAGATATATTGTTTCCCATTGCGCATGCGCAGCTGGTACTGTACCGAGCCAGCTGAACAGAGGTGGGTGCTCATACATATAACACTTGCTTTGTATTACACTGCACGGTAGATTAAGAGTGTTTGCATGTGTGTGTGTCCTTTTAGAATTTAATATTTCCTATTTAGTATCAACAACGACACCTTTAGTAAAATAATAGCTATTGCCTGTCCTTTTTATTCCGCATATGAAAGACCCTGTTATACACGCGTTATCACCAGTGTGTAATTTTATTCGATTTATCAAGAACCTCTTCATCTGATCCACATAATGCCTTTTCGTTTAAAAAAATATGTTGTATATTGACCTATTATAATTGTATAAGCATAACAAACATTAATAGTAATTAAGAACTTTTTTTTCGTCGTCCTTGTACGCTACTTACCTAGTAGTATTAGAAATATGTTGTCCTGGTAACCTACCCACTTAAGAGTGAAAACGATGTCAAAATTCGTCCAGCCGTTCTAGAGATCAGCTAAAAAAAAACAGATAGACGGAGAATAATGTAAAATGAAATTTTAATGTAGGTGTCGTATATCACTTTATATGCGTACAATGATAAGATATCAATTTGACCTCAGACACTCCAATTATATTATTTAGTTATACAAGTCAACCTAATATTTTTTAAACAATAAATAAGAGGAAATTAATTTTTAATATTATATCCGCTCTTTATAGATTCCATCTTTAAGGGATACTGTAGACTCAGACAAACGTTGTAAAATATACAAAAGAAAAGAAAAATACTTATGCTCAACTGAGATTTGTATGTAATTCTTTCAAAAAATATCGGTTTATTATTATTCGTCTATATTTATCTATGATTTAATGTCTCTTGTCCCATCCCTCCAGTATGTCCAACTATGTAATGGACATGAATTTTAAAATATGTAACAAATAGTTTGTCTGTGTTTTCAATTTATTTTTTATGCCATACGTTATGTATTAACACATTAAAAATTTCCTTACCATAGATCTGAAAATATAAAAATTTCAATTACCCTTGAAATAATCCATTTATATCGCCCATTTTGTTTTTGCAAGAGCAGTAGAAGATATGTCAAACTCCTCCTTTGCAACACAAAATTTCTTTCAGTTTTTGGCATTTTCTATGCATAATATATGAGTATTAATAT
Source organism: Danaus melanippus (assembly GCA_010014825.2). NCBI lineage: Eukaryota > Metazoa > Arthropoda > Insecta > Lepidoptera > Nymphalidae > Danaus > Danaus melanippus. Next base: position 4,144,188 of record JAAAKD020000172.1, read on the forward strand.
AATTTCCGTCAACAGCCAAAGTGTTGCTGCGGACGGGTCAGTCTCTGGCTCAGGTGCAAGAGCATCTCGACAGAGAAGGAGCCTCCGACCTGGTGGTGGAACTGGTCATGAACTCCATCAACAGACCCGCGATATTCCTCGAGGCCATACAGCTCGGTCAGTCTTTACAAACACCGGAAATGACAATATTCTAAACCCACTTTGTCCCTCAAAACCTTTTTTTGCATCACGAATATTTAAACCCTTGACAATTACACCTGGAATATTGAAGACTCTTATGTCCTATGTCAACTGGTCAAGTTAACTCTCTTTGTCAACTGGTTATACCTTGTTTTAGCAAAAAGTTAAAGTTTCTTCATTATACCATACCATCCATCGCAGGAATCGCACTTCTGGAGGGAGGGAATCCCATTATCCAGAACAGTATATTCACCAAGCTGCAGAACGGTGAGATATCGCAGGCGTTCCTGAAGGTTTTCTACGACAAGATGCGGGAGGCGCAACAGGAGATACGATCCCTGGCCGTCTCCAGCACCACCACCACCACCACAACCAGCGACAAGAGAACCTCCACCGACAAACAGAAGACTACCAGCGACGGTAACACTCACTGAATATGGATATTCTGATACACTTATATCTCGGATACATTAAGGTATCCTCATTAATTCATCATTCATATGGACGCGTAATATCTCGAAGATATAGATTATTTGTAACTATTCGGTTTAACTAAAGAACACTACGCTTTTTAACTTTTAATTAGATTATTTAAATGTTTATCCTATGTTCATATTTAGGCTGGTCTGAGGTCTCTCTAACGAATATGTAACTGAAAGGTTTTTATAAGACAAAAGTTGGTCCATTATCTCCTTTAGTCATTGCTAAATTAATACATACAATATGTAGATGCTTTCACACAAAAATCATTCTAATAATAAATTGAACTGGTTTTAAGGTTAACATATATCATATATATCTTCCGAAGGTCTTTTAATGAAACTGGGGTACTCAACCCCTGAGCTAATTGGCCTTTTCTGTCGACTTATCTATTTTTATATACTAATAAGACCATGTACACATGTTTCAGTGAAAGGTGTGTGCCAGCCGGTGGTGGGCGAGGACATGGACGAGGAGGTGGCCAGCGCCTGTGGGACCGCCGTACACGCATACTCAGACGTACACACCATGTCGCATGGTACGTGTCTATATACAGGGGTTCATACTGTCTAGTATAATATATTTTGAATAAATCGTTTTCTACACCTGTATAAGGAATTCTTCGGATACATTTGGATTACCATCCTAAATTCGCAGCTGTAAAGAACTTTATGCCTTGCCTTAACTAAGTTTTAGTATGTATTTTACTTCTTAACAACAAAGATAAGAATTTTCTCTCCTTAGACTATTAACTGGAGATTCATATTATATTTTATTTGTATACATACAATCATTAATTATTCCAGTATGTTAAATATTCTGATGACATCCTATATTCTTAGAGCATTTAAAATAATTGCAAAATATAGTATAATCTTATATAACGCTCGTTGTAGGTACAACAGTGCTGGAGGAAATAATGGCGGAGAAGAAGCGCGAGGCGGGGAACACGGACGTGCTGCCCGCCAAGGTGGCCGTCATGACGCCCATACTGAGGTTCCTGCAGCTGCTGTGTGAGAATCACAACCCTGACTTACAGGTATACAGAGAATATAGGTGTGGGCAACCCTAGCACTAAAAATGAACAATACATACATACAGGGGGTTCTTGTCAGTATTACAAAACGTCTAATGCCGCAATAAAAAAAAAATAACCAAAGCAGTACGTTTGTATAAACCTACGTTCATAGTATGAGTCTCATATTCTGTATTCGTAATATTATCTCGACGTCCATAATTTTTGTTTGAACTATACATTATGTTTAGATAGGTCTCGTGTCAAATTCGTTCCGTACATATATTCAATTTATAATAATATATTGTCTTATTATTTAGACATATCAAACTAGTTATATGATTTTTTTAACTATTTATTGTAATAATCTTTGCCAACCAAGAAATCAGGGAGATTTCATACTGTAGTTATAGTGATTCAGCTGATACATGTGTAGACAATGTCTCCATCGACTAAAGTCTAAATTATAAGTCAGTTTCATAATTTTATTATAAGGTATACATATTTGAACGCCTTATCCCTATATATTTCCTCCACGACCACTTAACAATCAAGCTTTATTGAACCCCTTATAGTAGTTTTTGTCATACCTTACAATTATTTGCTCAAGTCACTAAAGAGACGCAATTGTTATTTTTATAGAATCTACTCCGCAACCAAAACAACAAATCAAACTACAACTTAGTATCGGAAACACTAATGTTCCTGGACTGTATCTGCGGGTCAACGACCGGTGGTCTTGGCCTGCTCGGACTATACATCAACGAAGGAAACGTGGCGCTTATCAACCAAACATTGGAGACCCTCACTGAGTACTGTCAGGGTGTGTATTGATTTACGTTTTAAATTGATACATAGTATATTTATTACAAAAGATTTAGTTTATAATTTATATTAATGTAGTAAATATAATTATGAGATATATTTATTGATAATCACAAAGTTTGACTCTCAACTGATTTTCTCATAGATTTAAAAAATTTGTTAAACAAGTTTATTCATATATTTATCTTCTTCTACCAGGCAATTTCCCAGCATTAGCCAGGGTCTGCCTTACATGTTGTGAATAGTTTTAGCTAATTGTTTTTACGACCAGCCGCCTGCCTGACATCTACCCTCTTTGGGTATAATTCATATATTTATTTGGGACTCATATATTTTGTAATAAGAAGTTCCCCGTGACGTTTCTTTTAAGACTGCCTGTTTCTATTACGGTAGTCATCAGCCATACTTAGATTATTACCTTGTTTAGATGATGATGACCTAACATGTAACTTAATGACTAAGATGATATGAAATAATTAATTATAAGGTTCATATTTGTATATTATAAAAGTCTGTTGTTGTAACAGGTCCCTGCCACGACAACCAAAACTGCATAGCTACCCACGAAAGCAACGGTTTGGACATTATAACGGCCTTGATACTGAACGACATCAATCCCCTGGGCAGGACGCGCATGGACCTCGTGCTGGAGCTCAAGAATAACGCCTCCAAGCTGCTGCTGGCCATCATGGAGTCCAGGAACGACTCGGAGAACAACGCCGAAAGGATCCTCTATAACATGAACCCCAAACAGTTGGTACGTGCATTATATGTCATGTGGACATCGCGGCGATACTTGTTGTATAGAGGTTGGCGTTGACAGCAAGAAGAATTGAAAATATCATTTATCACAATTTCCAATGTTAAAAATGTTATACATATATATATTTATCAAGTTATTGTTATTTTTAAAATAAGGTTTAAGTTTACCAATAGTTGTTTTCCTGTGCAGGTAGATGTCGCCTGTTCCGCTTTTTACCAGGAGAACTCCTTGGACGCCGACTCCGACGGAGAGGAGGATGCGCCCGTCCAGGGAGTGTCCCCTAAGGAGGTACTGAACCTTCATCATACAATTATATACATATATCATATGACAAAAGTATATACTGTATAATAAACAAAAATGTGGGGTTTGAAAAAAAAAACATTTTCGGAAATGCTACGCGTAATCATTAGTTTATTTTACTTTCATCTCACTGCCCGTGATCACGGATGCTGTATAGTAATCAAAACGACCGGATCAATGTAAAATAAAAAAATAGTTTTAATTTAATGATATCTATAATATGTTATATGTCAAGGTATGGAGCAGATTTGAAGGTAATCAACTGTCCCAGAGAATATTATTTTAGCTGTCATGATCTGTCCAGGTGGGACACAACATCTACATCCTGTGTCATCAGCTGGCCGCCCACAACAAGGAGCTGGCGGCGCTGGTCCGAGCCTCGCCCACTGGCCCCGCCGCGCCTGCGCTGCAATACTACCGCACGCATACTGCGCAGATCGAGGTCCGCCGAGAGCCCACATACACACACTTCATATTGCTCTTATGTATGTAGTGACGGGTAGTGCGTGTGCTTCAGATAGTGCGCACGGATCGCAACATGGAGCAGATCGTGTTCCCCATCCCGGAGATCTGCGAGTACCTGCCGGCGGACAGCAAGCACCGCGTGCTGCAGACGGCCGAGAGAGACGACCAGGGCAGCAAGGTGGCCGATTTCTTCAGCAGGCTCGACAACCTGTTCCACGAGATGAAGTGGCAGAAAAAACTACGGGGTTATACACTATACATACCTCTAATACTATATGGTCGAGGGGAGATAGGGCAAATCCGAACAACTAGCTTTGGATGACTCCGCATATCTACAATAGAGGCAGGTTTAGAGACGATGAATAAATGTAATGACTTTTAAGGTCACTTTTGTACAGTGTCTAAGAAATTAAGTATATAAATACTAACAGAGAAAAAATTATCTTAACATTTTTAAAAATTATCAGGTTTTAAAGTTTATCTGTAAACTTGCTTCTATTGTAGACACGCGGAGTCATCAATGGAGCCACACGGATCGTCGCTGTCCCCGACATTATATTAATATTAAGTTTCCTCAGTTTCATTGTGACGTATCTAAATTAATAATAATACTTGTTATTATAGTATTTGTATTGATTATATAATTGAGCTTGTGATACTCCTTATTACGTTAATGATTTGCCAGTGAAGGTCTTGTTACAATCGGTCTAGATGGTTCACTAATAAGATGGAACAAGTAGCCAGACAAAACATCTAAGATGCCTTATCTTAATATTCCACCCCTCTCCCCTCAGGTCAGCCGTTCCTGTTCTGGGTGTCGTCCTATATGTCTCTATGGAGCAACATCTTATTTAACTTTGCAGTATTAATTAATGTCATCGTTGCCTTCTTCTATCCTTTTCCCGAGGAGAATCCGAGTGAGTATACTAGCTATGGGACTTGTGCATCGCACGATCACTACTGTTATGATATTGGAAAACGGGATTTAATATTTATTTTTGGACCTATTTGACTCTTTCTGCCGACAAAAAAATATATAAAAATGTTTATCTGAGAAATTACGTCGTCGAGAAGGAATTGTAACCAGTTCCTTAGGGAATACAGTTTTTATTATATACAGAAAACTCAAAACACTAATTTAACAGTTTTTGGGAATGAAGGCTTCATTAATATATCTGCATACTAGTATCTTGTCACGAACCCATCCGTCGTAGCTTTATTGATCATATATAAACGGACATTAAAGTTGTTTATGTTAACCTGAACTATTTAGATGAACTTGTAAACAATGTTTACTGATGTGTGTGTGTGTGTGTCAGAGCTGGGTCCCCACTTGTCGCTGGTGGTGTGGGCGGCGGCGCTGGCGGCGGGCGCTCTAGTCACGTGGCTGCCGCGCGGCTCGGGGGCGAGGGCGCTACTCGCCACCGGCATCGTCAGGCTCATCTTCTCCGCAGGGCCTGAGCCCACACTGTGGACGCTGGGCATGCTCACCGTATGTGGACACACACATACACCTCCACGCACACTAACACACAAAGGCAAAACTATCTAAGAAACAAAATGGTGTTTGTGGATTAACTAAAACAACTCATTTTTAATTGATTCCTTAAATCTATCAAACTACCATAAAGGCTTAAACGCCGTGAAAAACGTATATATTATATATATCTCCCGGGTTGTTCCCGTGTACCCCTACTGCTCCTGTTTACAGATCGTGGTAAAAGGCATCCACCTGGTGAGTATTATGGGTAACCAGGGCACCCTGTCCAAGTCCACGCGCCACGTCATCACGGACCCTGAACTGCTCTACCACGGGGTCTACCTCGGCTTCTGTTTCCTTGGAATTTGCTGCCATCCATTCTTCTTTTCCGTTCTGGTGAGTTCAATGAAATAATTTTGTTTTTTTACTTTATTAAGACGTGTCGATATTTATCTATTACTGTTAATGCAATTAAGGAAACTTACTAAATCAAACACATGTCCGAAGCGTTTCTGTTTTATTTCCCATGTCTGTTGTCATATAATGATCGTATTCAATGTCCAGTTACTAGACATAGTGTACCGCGAGGAGACGTTGTTGAACGTGATGAGATCTGTGACTCGCAACGGCCGGTCCATCCTGCTGACGGCCGTGCTGGCGCTGGTCCTGGTCTATATGTTCTCCATCGTAGGCTACATGTTCTTCAGAGACCACTTCCTGGTCAACGTCGATAGACTGGACGGTGTGTGACACTTACATACATACACTACACCTCTACACTCTAGGCTTATTAATAACAGATGAGTAATCGACTTGTATGACTTTAATGATACATTCAAATAGAACTGTTTTTGGCACTTGCTTCATATATTTTATTTACTATCTCCTTATGTCGGAAAAGCGATTGGTACAAAATAATTGATACTAGATATTTGTTAAAAATACCTGCTTCTGTTCAGTGTTAGTGCTCAGTATTGAATTGTGACGTGCCTCTTAAATAAGTGAGAAAAATATAAAAATAATGATATTATTGTTATAGATGATGACGACCCTCGATACGAGAGTGAGGCCTGTTCGAGCGAGTCGTGCCGCGTGGGGCCTGACCCCGCGGCCAAGTATCTCCGGGGGCCTCGGTTCGTGTCGGTGGGAGGGGGCCTTAGAGAGAGGAGCTGTGACTCACTCATCATGTGTATAGTGACCACACTCAACCAGGGCCTCCGAAATGGAGGGGGCATAGGGGATATACTACGGGCGCCTGCTAGCTTTGTATGTACTACTTCTTCTACCTGGCAATTTCCCAGCTTCAGCCAGGGTCTGCCTTACATGTTGTGAATAGTTTTGGCTAATTGTTTTTACGACCGGCCGCCTGCCTGATATCAACCCTCTTTGGGAATGCATTAATCAGTGATGTCTAAATACTCTTAGAAAGTAGTAGTGTTTAAATAATATATTTAAAAAAATATATATATTATTTAAACACTATATATATATATATATATATATATATATATATATATATATATATATATATATTATTTAAACACCTTAAGGGTGGGACTAAAACTGAGAAAATGTTCTAATGTATTTACATACAGGAGTTAATGAGACATGAAATTAAACCTGCTTTAATATCAAAATCGTGTATTAAGCCAGGTCTTTATTACTTAAAAATACCCCCTCCCTCTCCAGGAGCCATTGTTTGTGGCGCGCGTGGTGTACGACCTGCTGTTCTTCTTCGTGGTCATCATCATCGTCCTCAACCTCATCTTCGGTGTGATCATCGACACCTTCGCGGATCTCCGCAGCGAGAAACAACAGAAAGAACTTATATTGAAAAATACATGTTTCATATGTGGTGGGTGAATACAAAACATATGTCGCTACGAGTCACCACTATTACTGTGTTAACAAGGAAACTTTCAATTTATATTTCGTATTTTAATTCGAGAATCGGTTAATATTGAAAATATAATAGTGTTGCTCTATGCAGCGGAGGGGGGTATCATAACAATGATATCAAACATGTTTGGTTACTATTGATGGAGCAACAAAATTTAAATGACCTCAAATATAATTAAATACATTATTATAACATCGGTTTCAGGCTTGAACAGGTCAGCCTTTGACAACAAAACGGTCTCCTTCGAGGAGCACATCAAGAGCGAACACAACATGTGGCACTACCTCTACTTTATGGTGCTGGTGAGGGTCAAGGACCCTACGGAGTTCACCGGCCCCGAGAGCTACGTGCACTCCATGATCAAGAACAACGACCTCGAGTGGTTCCCGCGCCTCCGAGCCTTGTCCCTGGTAGGGGGCGGTGAGGGGGAGGGGGGCGAGCTCGAGCTGCGAAACCTGCACTTACAGCTGGAGAGGGCGCAGGTCGCGGTACGAGCGCTCTCAGACCTGCTGACGGATCTGCGGGACCAGGTAATGATCTGTTAGCTGAAGACTTCATGTTGACTTGAACATTACAATAATATTTATATTACTGCTGTAACATCATCAGATGACGGAGCAACGTAAGCAGAAACAACGCATCGGGCTGTTGAATTCGACCTCGGCGTATCTCCAGAACCTGCAGATGAACCTACCGCCGTGAACGACACGCCGCACACACATATACACACACACCCACACACACACACAAACAAACAACACTCAGACTTCAACACACACGGACACACACGGACCCACACGGACACACACTAGGCGCACACTAACATAAATACATCTCGGATACATTCTCAGACACGTGTGAGGCGGTGTGTGTTACCAGCCGTCTCTCGGAAAACATCGCACAATACAATGTTATATGTACTTTAACTTGAGTATGAGAGTCGCCGCGACCGGTGACATATATACGTAAAGATTCTAAATTAATTATATTAGGTCATAAGATATATTCATTTATACTTCGACATAGGACAGACGTTTCGAACGTCTGACTAGAAAAAAATAAAGTGTTCTAGACGTAGAGGGCGCCGAGTCCCGGGACGCGGACTTCCAATGACTAGACGAAGCCAAAAAGCAATAATCTCCTTGAAGACAACTACAACTCGTCGTAGTTCTGTTCTTCAAGTATTCTGTATACAATTATATTCGTACATTAATTATTATTATAATGTCAAAGTTGATCGCCGCCATGTTTGAAGTAATTTTTGATTTCATTTATATATTCAGTCATTAAATATATAATCAAACTGGCGGCGGTTAACTTATTAATGGCGTAGTTTTCTTTGAAACATGGTTGTTATGGGGAGCCGAAATGGGCTCTAAGACATATATATAAGGTCGCGAATTGTTTGACATAGTTCAATACTATACTAGATCTGTTTTCTCTTTAATATTCTATTATTTACAGTTTTTCTTATCTCGCATTTTCTATGAATTTTATAGTTTTAATGTTATTTTTCCGTTATTAAGTAATCGCGTTACATTATGTGTAAGGTTGTTGATGTATTATTTAATAACTGTTATGTACGAGAGCTCCCCGGTTATATCTGGATGTGCAATATGAATTAGCTCAAAATCCGTTACCTATTAACTTTATTTAGGTATTTTTTATATTAAGATCTGATACCTTTATCTCGTTTCATGTTTACTAGGTTATATGGGGTAGTTGTAGTATAGTTTAAGTTTTAACAATTTATATACATATATATATTATGACGGGATATTTTTAAATGGATTCAGTCGTTATTGTGTCAATAATAAGAGCTGTATTCGTTTAAACTGACGTCACTGATTTTTATTTGCTGAACAATAACTTTTAGCCGCCATGACCTTGGGACGACCTTCATAGTGCCATTACTAAAGTACCAATATTATATAAGTGAAACAGAGTTTATATAAAATATTATAATATTGATACTGAGTAACCTTTTATACGGAGATATCATTCTCGTTACAAGAAATCTTCTTTATATACGTATATGCATTTTTCTACTACAACTAACATTCCTATCAAATGTATTCTCATTACTAATAACTTTATTATTATCACATTTTTTAGATTGAAAAAAAAATATATTGTATACGATTCTTAGTATCAATTAACTCACATAAATCATATTTTGAATGATCTTTATTAAAATGTTCTCATGTTCTTAGTCATTGTATACACACTTTCAAGTTTCTATGTACATTCCTATGTAGTATATATATTATATAATGTATTGTGTCTGAACAAGTGATCACAGTTGGCGTTGTGAAGTTTTGTGTGGCTACTTTGTTAACGAAACAATAAAAATATGTCTCAAAAACTGACTTTTATTTCTTTATTATGGGATGAAGCGAGCGGAACGCTATACTGATGACTCAGGCCGTTCGTGTACGGAAATTTTATTTTATTTTTTAAAAAGATACACCATCGACTTATCATAATAACTAACACCATATTATATAATGGCACTAAATATACGATCCAGTATGATTAGCCTTTACAGGTGTATACAACATTGTTGGCATTTGTTTGCTATTAAAATGTAGACTAAACAGTTTAAAACTAAAACAAAACAAAACAAAATAAAAGCTAGGTTTAAATAAGTTAAAAATTAAGAAATAAATTAATAACAATATTAATCTACTTAATCTAGGTATGGTAGAGAAATAAAGTGCTACAAATAATTATTAACTATTACTACAATCATTCTTCGTCGTAAATAACATCTAAAAACTTCCCAACAAATTTGGAAAAATGTTGAGGATGAAAAATATCAATATCACCCTTAGACGAAAATTCGTTATATGTTGCCATGAGTCTGTTCAAAGGAGAGTATTTCTCTACGCTGGTCCTGGAATTTTTCCGATTAAAAATATTCGTAATAGGGTATCTAGGAATAGATCTTGCGACATTTATTTGGGATCTGCTGGAGAATAACAGAACATAATATTTGACCAATGAAGAGCTTGTAAAGTATTTTAATGTCATTAACATTTCGTCGTATTTCAAGAGAATCGAGCTGAAAATAAGATAACCTGGTACGATAATCGGCACGTTTGGGACAATTTCGATCTTTGTAAGCCACGACACGAGAGAAGCTACGTTGGACACGTTCAAATCTATTAATGTGAACATAATAGTAGGGGTTCCACATAGGAGATGCATATTCGAGGTTACTGCGAATTAGTGCTTTGTACAGGGTCAAGATAGAGGCAGGGTTTTTAAAATCTTTACAAATCCTTATAACTAGTCCGGTTATCTTCAAGGCTCGTAATGTTATATTGTCAATGTGTTCTACGAAGCTTAATTTTTTGTCTACTAGGACACCCAGGTCTCTTACCGATGTGGGCGCACTAATCGTTACATTATTAACTGAGTACTGTGAAAACAAAACGTGTTTTTTTAGTAAATTTTACATGATGGCATTTGGCTGCATTTAGGTCCATTTTGTTGATTCTGGACCAGTGGGAGATTGAATGTAGGTCTGCTTGTAAAAATTTAATATCATCCATTGCGTCTATTGTATGATACAACTTTAAGTCGTCTGCGAATATAGAACATTTGCTATACTTAATATGGTTAGTAATATCATTAATGAACACCAGGAAGAGAATGGGGCCTAAGTGTAAGCCTTGCGGTACTCCAGAGGTAGGAAAGTATGCAAATGACTTGTATCCCTGCATAGTTACTCGTTGTGTTCTGTTATACAAGTAAGACTTCACCCAGTTCAGAAGGTTTCCGTGTATCCCGTAATATTTTAGTTAAGCCAATAGAATATTATGATTAACGGAATCGAAGGCACTACTGAAATCTGTGTAAATCGAGTCGATCACTTTATTGCTATCGATACCATTTGCTAGATCAGTAATATAGTTCAGAAGCTTTGTGACGGTGGATCTTTTAGATCAGAACCCATGTTGGTGACGAGATATAACGGTCTCGAGATGATCTCGGCAACTGAAGGTCTGATAGAGTCGAGGTTTTATAAAAAAAAAAATCCGCCAATCCATTTCAATTTTAGCATCGAAAAACAGAACCCATGTCCAAAACAACGGTTCAGTACTAAAATGCTGAGGTCATTTATCTCAACTGGCACCGAGAGACTTTTTGTAACGTTGAAATAAATGCTTTGCTGCATACTCCCGGTCAGGCCTGATGACCGGGTTGGCTATATGGAGCTACCTGCATAGCCTGCCGATTTACGCACTAAAATAGTCAACAGTTTTCTTCCCCGCCATAGTGGAACATTATGGAATCGCTTTGCCCCGGCAGAATTAACCTCCTATAGGGGCAACCCGGTAAAAAACTCAGTTGGTGAAAGGGCTCAGAGGCCACCCCTCCACCAAACCTACAGTTGGATGTGGAAGCGACAGGAGTACTCCCATGACCTTCTTCCCAACCTAACTCAGCGGAACGGAATTATGGACGAAGATGACACCCTGTCCCGCTTCGCGGCCTCCTTAAGCACAATAAAGCTTTACCTCTCAGCACCTCTCGCTCCCAATCATGGCACTTATCACACCGGGTAGTGAAAGGTTTTCGCCCATCACGTCACCTTCCTAGGGAACGGACCCATGAACGACATTTCTCCAACATATGACCAGCCGTGTCCATCAGCTCTTCACAGTAATGCCAGGCGGGGATCGCCTCTCTTCTGACAATCTTGTGCCACATCTACATCAACTTGGATGTTGACCCACCGAAACATCTATGCCATATAAGTACACAAGAAGGAACGGTAATGTCCCATTTCGCCGATTGTTCTCACCGATCGAGGTGTGGGCGAATCGCCTCCACTATCATAAACCCAGCAATGTGGGAACATAGCTACCTCTCGCACCGCCGAAACAGGACTCGGTAAGCTATGGTTCTGATCTAAGGCGTCTCGGAATTAACTCCATTGGCCCGAGCTTCCGCCTACTGACTGTACACCCCTATGAGGACTGTACACCCAAGATGATTCCCCAGCCAGGAGCTTGGCTGCAGTGAAGCTAACCATGCGATATCGTCTTCTAGCCGCCCTCATTCCTACAGTCCTTTGCCCTCTACGAAAATCTACGAAAAAAGACTTGGAGCTAGCGGTGAGGATCCTCACCCATATAGAAGCAACGTAGAGGGCCAAACTCCTCACTATACCGGCGTAGAGTTGCCGGCATAGCGTCCCCAATATTGGACAGAAATCTCCCCAATGAAGCCGTAGTAGTTTCAAGTTTCGAGGTCAAAGTGGGTCTCTGAGACACCAAGACCCACTACTTCGAGGTGTTTTGTGAGACGAGCAAAGAGCGTTTTCTCCAAGAACTTACCTGTCTCAATCAGCAGTACGATTGGCCAGTAACCGGAAAGAAGATTCGGAGATCGACTCACCTTCGGCAACAATTGACAGAACACGCTTTGACATACCCTCTGGCCCTGACGCGGTGTTGCGGGCACGCACTTCATTCACCACAAATACCAGTTCGGCCTCCGTTATTAGTGGGACAAAACCACAGCCCCCCCCCCCATTACAGGAGAAGAGTGTTCATTAGTTTCCAGGAAAAGGTCGCTTAATAGCCGCTCAACGATATCCGGCTGAAAGGACTCCATGACTGGGGCAAACGCGACGCGCAGTTTAAGCTTTTACTATGCGATATAAACGCCCCCATGGCTCCTTATCGAGACCTGCCACGATTGCCTCCTGAACCAGGTCCTTCGCCTTTCAAATTTCCAGGCGTAAGGCCACTTTTGCAATAGTAGTCCTGTAGCTCCTGCTCGATCGGCGCCTCGAAGATGTATGGTGACTGAAAACAGGTCTTCCTAAGTTCTGATATTTAGCCAGTATAAACTGGCATGCCAAGGCCTAGAGCCGAGCACCCTCAGCATCACACCATTGCAGACGCGCGAGAGGGCTTCGCATATGCGACCCACCGAGTTGTACACGTTTAAATGAAACTAATATTTTTCGGATTTAACGACGTATTTATAATTATTGTAAAATTAACATACTCCCGAAGTTTTGGATATTTTGCAGCAAACGTGATCACTTTTTCGACAACAAAATTATTTTTAAAAACATCCAAAAAGATTATCTAAGTATCATCCATAAAAGATAAAAAAGTTACAACTGTACAAACTATTCATTACTATTGACGAAATGAATCCACCCCAAAGCTTGGGACCTGGAGAGATTAATTTATCTTGATTAGTGATAAGATGTTAAAAGAGGTCTAAGCTTTCAGGCTTCAACCCCAGAGAATATTAAAGTTAGTTCCATCAAAGATTCGTCATGAGACAATGGGTCGCTAATGAAACGAATAAAAACTTGGTACTATTTATATAAAATAGGAAAGTTTATCACATTTCAATAGCAGTGACACAAATGTGAATCATCCCATTAAGAACTGATATCAGGTAACTGAAGAGTGAGAACGGCCCAATAAATGTAGGTATATGATATCGATCGATAAAAGACATCAGTTGATTATTGTGTCGGGAGAATGTGGCGGGCCGGTGTGTTGTTGTTAGCGTTCTGTAAGTTATCTATTTAATTATATACTTCAAAATATTCTAGTGTGGTTCTTTAAAACCACGATGTGGACAATAGAGGGAACATTTACATAGTATAATTAGATTGTACGTACAAATTCGCGAATTTAAAATAACTTTTACACAAAATCTTTATTGGACATGACTACATTAAAACAGTAAACATTGATTTTCAATTTTTTTACAATTTTAGTGTCGAGTAAATTTTAATTACATTTAAACGCTTTAAAAACTGCACAACTACTTAATTTAATTCATATGACAAGTATCTACAGATGAGCACTACAAAAAGTTACACAGTTTATTCAAGCATCCTTTTACAAAATGGTATTGCGTTGGCTACTTTTCTGTCTGCCTTTAAGTGTACCTACCTCACCGCTCAGCGGGCTCTTACAGCCCTACGATAGACTTATGATAAATATAGAGTATTTTCAATTTTGTAAGTTAATAAAACACAGAAAGTAAATTAAGTCGTAAAACAGAGAATTTTCAAAAAATATTATCATTGAAAAATAATCGCATATAAATACAACATAAACGGGCTTTTAAGCAAAAAAAGCTTTTGAAATAACTTACTATTGTTATAAACAGCTACTTATTTGGTTTATGATTCATTTCATTAAAATAGATCTACGAAATAAAGCATTACGTTTTATCTATAACTATAAAGATTACATTCACGTTTTTGAAGTACCCGGAAAAGAACTGTCGTTTATTATACAACGAAACAGAAGGTCATTATTCATGTGTAATTTTTTTGTTTAAATTTCACTACCTAAATGTAACTCATAATTGTCTATTATTGCAGAAGACGTTTATATATTTTGAATCAACTTACATATAGTGATAAAAAATTCCGCTAAGATTCTAAAATCTGCTGTAAGAATCTAAACTAATTAAAGTTTAACAGTTTGAAATTATTATTATTAAATTTTTCACAGACGCCGCCTTTTATTTTTGTATCAGTTTATAAGGAATTCGGAATTATTGAACTGCATATATATGTATATCATCGACAAAAAGTGTAATCTTCAGTAAAGATTAGAAAGTTATTTCAACGCTCGCAAGATTAAGACGAGAGTTATAAATCTTATCTAACTGAAGTGGATAATCCTAAACATTTTTCTTCTTTCATATACCTGTAATAATACATCAGAAAGAATTAAAACATATAATAAATTTAATACTATATTCTATATGTCAGCGTAGTATTCAGTTTAAGTGGTAGGTATACTCGTTAATGTAGATATGTTTTAGCTTAAGCAGTCGGTAGTGTACACTCAGATAATATATCTTATTGTACTTATAAAACAGAAATTATTTTAACACATCGATAGTCTCATATTTAATACAATTCTAAGATTCCTTTATTACAGACATATTTATGAATTCGCGAATTTTAAAGCGCGCTGTGATGACAGAGCTTACGGTTCCTTGGGAAACCAACATCCCCAAAGACCATACCAACAAGGTCACTAAATATTACGAGCTTACTAACGAACTAACTCGAAAAAGGTTCATCGTGGATTTATACGCATTAGAAGTAGGAGCGAGGGGTATAACGGCTTAATATCTCTACAACCTACTAAAAGACTTGGGCCTGTTCAGAACTCACTTATTTCATTCTTAGAACGTACTTCGAAGGCAGACCTAGTAGGTTCTTTTCAAATTCGGTTAAGTAGAGAGAGGAGCTTGGACGGTGGAGGTGAGCGTTTAACGCTCGTTAGACAGGGGCTTCACGTGGGTCGCAAGTCCCAGGCACTGTTGAGGCTCCTCTCGCTGCAACGTTATGGACCCCGCATCCGCGCGGTGAATCCATTGAATGCTAAGAGGTTTCGTCTCATAATAACAATTCTAAGTACTAAGAATGAAAATTCATCAATATAAGTAGAATTGTAACTTTTGCTTTGAGTGATATCACACACTAAATTAGCTAATTCAAGTGATTAAAATAAATAAAGATCGCTATTTAATTATTTTTTTCAGTTGCGCGTGCGCAGGACGTCTTACAAGTAGCCGACTTCACGACACCCGATGACCCAAATACAAGAATTATTGGAGGAAATAATACATCTATAGATCAGTATCCTTACACAGTTCAGGTAGAACATGATTCATGATAACTATTGATTTATATAATAATATCTAAAATTTTCAAACATTATTTTATAACTACATACTCCGGACGTGTCGGGTATTATTTTGCAGTAGCTATGATCGCGTTCAGACGAGAAAATTTTAGTTTTATTTGAACAAAATTAAATTGATCTTAACATATATTAATTATAAATATATTTATTTTCTATAAGTAGCTAATTTTTAATGTTTTCAGATCCTGTATGACTCTCAGTTGTCGTGTGGAGGAGCCCTCATCACATCTCGCCATGTCCTCACAGCAGCACACTGCTTTGTGGCATCGTAAGCCCACATTGTGTCTTTATTAATAATAATAAGCATATGAAAGCTCCACAGCGGTACGCCAGAAAATTAAGAAATCGATGGCGGTAGATGATAAATAACCAGACCAACTGACAGACACTCACATCTCGTCTGTCCGTGATCACGGTCGCTGTAAAGTAGCCGAAACGTCGGGAATATGTAGTTTTTAACAAAAAATAAAGTCGCGTAGTATAATCCGAAAATATTAGTTTCATTTAAATGTATAAAACTCGCGAATATCTTAGATCTCATTATATGAAAGCTGATTTTTATATTTTATTTAATGCATATTTCAATAAACTTTACACTTTTTTGAGATTATATGCCTTACATTTAAATTAACTTTTAAACTTTTTGTTATGTTAACTCCAAGGAACGGTATGATCGTGAGTCCGAGGTATTTCACAGTGAGAGCTGGTTCCACTTATCTAGACAGAGGTGAGCCCTACAATAATAATTATACTGTTGACAAATTTCGTTATAGTATAATTTTACATGTGAGTAACTTGACTCTTATTTCTAGGCGGTTTCGTATACAGCGCGTCATCGATCACAGTCCACGGTTCATACAACACGCCGCTTCGTAGTAACGATGTCGCTATACTGACACTGAGCAAAGCAGTAAACTTCACGAGCAGTGTGAAGAGCGCGATAATAGCGTCGCGGAGTGCTGTGGTACCGGACAATGGATCGGTGGTAGCTGTGGGGTGGGGAAGAACATCGGTAGTTGTTGTTGTATTTTATTACATATACATATATTATAACTAAAGATTTCCTCGTTACAATGACCGAGCAACGGACCTGCTGAATGAATGAAGGGATTTTAATTGGAGAAAAGAAAGATTATCCCAGCGAGTATCGTGAAATTCTTCATTAACGGAATGATACTTTCTGAACCACCTTAAAACTTATATACTGGAGGCCTTATTAAAAATTATCAATTTAATCCACAGCTTGATGGACCTGAGTCCCAAGTGCTCCAGGCGGTGCAGGTGTTCAAAGTGTCTCAGCAGGAGTGCTTCAAGCGCTACGACGCTCTTTCTCAAGCTACCAATAGCTCCTTCCCCGTCACTGATGGCATGCTATGTGCGGGATTACTTGACGTTGGAGGTAATCAGACAATCAATGTATAATGAATTTCGGACTTTTATGAATAATCAATAAAAACAAGATAAAATTAATACACCTACATACAAGATAGACGTAACACGTAGATTGATTACTGCTGTTAATTGTATTAAAATTAACATTTTCTACTCAGAAGAGGATTTTGTTCAGTTATCACTGCAAGTCCTTCAAAATATCTCTCTAATAACCCTACAAA